>SNQJ01S0025005.1:208552-221657 GCA_010110895.2 Picea sitchensis
CTTTTAGAGATTAAGCATTGTGAAGTAGTCCTTGAACCACCACATAACACCTCTATAAGGGGACATTTGGATTTCAATTAGGAGTATGAGTGCCATTAGTATGTTTTAGACACTAGGAATGGATCTTAGGCATTTATCATGGTTGAGGCCTCAAACCACCAAACAAACCATATATAATTGTTCATTGGGTGTGATGTGGGAAGCATTAGGAGGATTCATGTACAATGAATGGTTCTCAAGGCCTTTACCATGTTTTTTTTCTCAAGGGTGGGTTGGGGGGTGTGGGGAATTTATGGGCTTTGGGCCTTAAATTAAGATTACAAGGCTAAGGATCCATGACCAAGGCCTCAAACCATCACACACGTATGTATAGGGGAAATTTAGCCTCTAAGTGGATTACGAGTGCCATTAGCATGTTTTGCACAATATGCATGGGTTTGGAGGATTTGAGCATGGTTTGGGGAGGGAACTAGGTCTATAGGAATTAGAGGAATTTTATAGTGTTGAAGATTATATTTTGTAGAAGGTTCAGCAGTAGTAGAATTATATTTCTTTAAATGGTTCACAATGAAAGGAACATGTGCAAATTTCTAGAAATTTGAAATTTCTTGGCAGGATTGAAAAATTTTAGCTACTTGTTTTCTAACATGGTTTCTTCATCTTGATAACTTTGACGTTTCAGGTCGTAGAAACAAAAAAAATCTCATTTGTTTGAATCCTTTTCGATATCTCCATTTTTACATTTTTTTTAAATAGCCTACACAATTTCATCATAGATGAAACTACATACACATATATTTTTTATTATGTAGATTCCAAAAATATATATCTTTGAAAAAAATAATATTGTTGACTTTTTTTAATTTATTTTTTCCTTGACATATACTCTTAATTTATATATGTTACTAGGGGAAAACCACAATAGACAGAAATGACTACAGAAATCAACTCTATTCTCAAGTATGCTATATAAACAAATATGCTAGAAAGACAAGATAAAAGGCCTACCTCATCCAGACGTTCGATGAAATCCACTGTTGATCACTTGACCCAAAGCAATATACCTACAACTAGTCCTCAACAACCAAGCAAAACAAGCATATGGTGATAATATATGATGTTAGCACATTCGATAGCATAATCCATTAATATTCATAACAAATACACCCATGGAATAATAATTCAAATATTTGCAAGATATCAATTGGACAAGAAAAGAGTATTTCTATTAAGATATGATCAACATAAGTGAAAAAGTTACAGACTTCCTTGTCGGCATGGTTCGGAACCGAGAAACTAAGTTCCTTCCAGCTGGGCCTCCACCACTTCAATCCTCCATCAAAGGCAATCTCATGTAAGAGAGACAATGGAGTTCTCACTCAATAAGGGAAGAGCTTGGGGGTTGAACACTATATTCAGACTTAAAGGATAAAGGGATGCAAACTCAATGTGAAATGATTAATTCCTCTAGAGTAACTTTGCTCTCAAAGTTGAATTCTTTCTCCTCTTTTCCATAGCTCAGAATTGGACCATTTATAGCCTTCAAATGGAACTGAAGGGTCGAGTCAGAACATTTCCAGTATATGGAAGGCCAAGGATCATTGATCTCCTATCTGACATGGAAACCCGACACCATTTTTCATTTATGGGCACATTTTCCGATGTATGTGGGTTGTAGTGGTGCAACCTACGTATACGCATGTTGTATAGTAAGCAAGGTGGATATATGTGGAAAAAATGTATTTTTAGCTCTGGGATTTGCAAAAAGGGATGAAAAGTCTACATGGGGAAATGGAAAAAGTCCCTCTGTGCAAGATTGCATAGGGTGAGGCAAATATTGCTATAAAATATGCCCCCTAATGTGTGAGGTCAGAGGAGTATCTGCAATGGCTGAAATAGATTATAAAAACCCAGAAGTGGAGTGATGGGGAACCAGCTGGAAGAACTAGTTGTTCATTACAATCTGCACTGACTTTGCATACATGGCTGCCAATGTGAATTACACTGCAGATCCATGTGAAAATATACCAAACAATTGTCTGTGGCCATGAATAGGCAAATACAAGTGCGGTTACATGCCAAAGGTTGTCATAGTCACGAACAAGGCCCAGTAGAACCAGTCTCAAAATCAATCTGAAGATATATGTATACAATGGAGTACAATCTGATCTCCCATGATCACTAAAGTCATATAGGTACTGGTCCAATAAAAAAAAAGAAAAAAATCAGGAAAGCTGCGGCCACATACTGATGTCTTCAAGTCTTCTACACAATTTGTCAAAGGTGAAAGTCTACATCATGTGAATAAAGGAGTTCAGTTCAAACATAATAAGACATCGTTTGATTACTGGTCATTGAGGTATATCGTTAACAAACGCGAGACAACCTATCGATGATGAAAGTAGGTATTAAGGCATCGAGTACATTCTTACAAGTGTGAATAAAGGATTCGGGGTTGAACACTTGAAGAATCCATCGATCAGGAAACATTGATGTATTCCCAACTGTCAATGGCGAGAGAACCTGCCACTAATGACTGCAAGCCTCAAGGTACTCATAGGAATCTAGGTCTCGTTTCCAAAATAGATGAGATGAAGTTGATGGAAGGAGACCCGTTGAAAGGAGAGCATTAAGGCATATCTCATCATTCAGCATAAGGTACAAAGCAGGAGCTTCATGATTTGGAGGAAATCGGACAAAGAACATGTTCACGAACCAACGACCTTGTGCATCTTTCGCATGTGCCAAGTGCAAGCGGTACACGAAAAATACCCTATGAATAGAAGCCAATGAGGAAAACTAATGACAAAGGTGAGGAAACCACTAATAAGGCTAATGGCATCCAAGACACTTCACGAATCCCAATGTGTGAATAGATGTCTTGCCATCGAACAAAAGGGAAACCACCCAGTCAATGTCGAACAAAAGGGAAACCACCCAGTCAATGACCAATGATGAAATGTTGACTGTTAGGTTCAAGGTTACCTACCAATGAGGAAAGTAGGGCTAGGGTGCATGATAGGACTACAATATCATGTGATTCTGAGACAAACTGAGGGTATGGCCAACATGAAAAGTCAAGAGTTATGAGAAATGACCGAAACAGGTTGATAGACATCCTTTGAACAAGAGCATGAGACATATCGAAGCCTCTAGAAGCATAGAATCAATGATGAAACCATGAGATGCAGGAGGAATCAATCAAACTCTCCATAGGGACTGGAAGAGTAACCAGTCGGTCGAGAAAACTCTTTGTAACGAGCCCAACTTCCTAAGGCCATGCTAAACCCAAAATCATGATGACAAGTGGACTCAATAACTTTGTGCTCTGTTCAAAGGCAACACGAATGTTTCCAATATAAGATAATACTCCCTTCCCGATCGTTTTTTTTTTTTTTTTCATAGTCAAATGAATTCTATGATACATAGGAGGAAATGAGTGTTGCAAGTAAGAAAAACTAGTTCCAGCAATGGAACATACCTATGCTCAGTGCAAGGAGGTGGATGTGGGAGATGGACACTAGGGGGAATGTTCCCTCCTGGGTATAGGGTTGTTGGCACAGGGGTAGACTCGGGTTTTAATGCTTCAACAATGCACCAACAAAACCCTAACTACTGTCCCTTTCGACAACACCTGCAAAGTAGATGAAGTCTCACCCGAGGTAGAGGCAGGGGTGGTTACAGTACTCAAGTGTCTACAACCTAGATGGGACTCAGATCTATGATCACAATACTTAACAGAGCACTCAACAAGTACCATTCATTAGTATTCAATCATCATTCACATCGCAGGTTAAAACCCTAGTTACATAACAACACGGTACTCAACAAGATCTAACACATCCAAGCACTTAGCACATAGAAATAGATTAGATCTAACATTCATTCACATAAACAGAGCACTAAGCATTCATAGATCTAGCTAACATACATAAAGATAACAACACTAAGCATGAATCACATCATTCACACATTGCACAAAGCAACCATAACACAGGATATATGTTGTCCACCCCCAGCGTGGGGCTACGTCCACCAACTCTTCTTCTTCTTTATTATATTTTGTCAATCTTCTTACATGCATAGAGCATCAAAACCAACTCTGCATAGGACAGGAGATCTATGTGCACTCCACCAGATCCTCCTTCCCTGAGCTTGACACAGCACAAATCCTTACACACTTTACGCACAAAGCACTTACAAATGCTTGCACTTAGCTCTGCAAGCCTTAACACAATATGCACAAAGCCAATGAGAACTTCGATCACATAGATCAAACTACTTCTTACATCGCCTAGATATATATTTATACATTAAAAAATGGGCCTAAACATGGGTAAAACCCATGGGCCGACATCCCATACTCGTTACATAAACCCAAAACCAAAAAAGGTACACAAAAGGTGGTGAGATCCCGCGATCTCCGCTTCATCGGGCGTTGTGCCTTTGACCAACATGTCAAAGTCTCAAAAATGTTAAGCACAACCAAAGTTCTCCAAAACTTGATCGAGGGCCAACAGACCCCCAACACTCACCTGTGACTTACCCCGAGTCGCTATGATCTGGGCAATCTTTCTTCAAATGTCTCGAGTTTGGATTGAGCTGCTTCGACCTGCTGCTTCGCCAGAGCCTCTTACTCGGCGAACTCCTGAATAATTGTTTCGGTGACAGGTCCTTCCAAGTTTTGTTCCACTGTGGTGACCGCCCATTTGTTGGCACAGGGGCAGACCCGCGGTTCAATGCTTCAACAACGCACCAGAAAAACCCTAACTACCAGCCCTTTCGGTAACACCTGTGAAGCAGATGAAGTCTCAGTCGAGCTAGAGGTAGGGGTGGTTGCAGTACTCAAGTGTCTACAACCAAGCTGGGACTCAGATCTATGATCAAAATAATTAACAAAGCACTCAACAATTACCATTCATTAGTATTTAATCCTCATTCACATCACAGGTTAAAATCCTAGTTACAGAACAACGCAGTACTCAACAAGATCTAACATGTCCAAGCACTTAGCACATAGAAATAGATCAAATCTAACATTCATTCACATAAACAGAGCACTAAGCATTCATATATCTAACTAACATACATAAAGCTAACAACACTAATCATAAATCACATCATTCACACATTGCACTAAGCAACCATAACATAGGATATACGTGGTTCACCCCCAGCATGGGGCTACATCCACCAACTCTTCTTTTTATTTATTATCTCCTATCAATATTCTTACATGCACAAAGAATCAAAACCAACTCCACATAGGACATGAGATCTACATACACTCCGTCAGATCCTCCTTCCCCGAGCTTGACACAACACAAAGCCTTACACAGTCTGCACACAAAGCACTTACAAACACTTGCACTTAGCTCTGCAAGCCTTAACACAATATGCACAAAGCCAATGAGAACTTCGATCACATCAATCGAACTACTTCTTACATCGCATAGCTATCTATTTATACATTACAAAATAGGCCTAAACATGGGTAAAACCGATGGGACGACATCCCATACCAGTTACATAAACCCAAAACCCAAAAAAGTCCACAAAAGGTGGCGAGATCCCGCGATCTCCACTTCGTCGGGCACTACGCCTTCGACCAGCATGTCGAACTCCCAAAAATGGTCAGACATGAACAAAGTTCTCCAAAACTTGGTCGAGGGCAACAAGGGTGTCAAATTGCAAAGGATATAAATGAGGCTCTGCTTGGTTGAGGATGCCAAACTGTTGAGGAAAATGGTTTATAACGCAAAGTGAGAACTGGCTACAGGCTCAATACTGCAAGCAAGGGCATGAGATGCAATCACAAATTAATGCCAAAAAATGTCCTTTTTCGTAATCTTAGTCTACTTGGTGTGAAAAAGGGATAAACTTGTACCAAATAGATGTCCTTTTGAATCCAATTTACGAGTGTGAAAGAGACAAGTTCTCTCGACAATCTTTTTGTTTTTTGAAAATGAGTCAGAAAAGCGCTTAAATCAAACTCGGTTGGGAGTCCTATAGGTATGGTTCAACATGTTTATGAGTGAGAAATGAGGATTAGCATTAAGGCATGTATTATCTATAAGGGACTCTCGGTCCTACGTAAAAAATATCGGCATGGGCACCAAATGGAGCAAAGGATCTAACTAGGGTACCCATGTTTGGTAATTCTCTACCACTTGATAATGACACTTCTTATAGTAGATGGAAGGTTCTGTGTCGCACCAAATGGGTTCATACCTAAGGCATATGAGTGACAGTTATAGGACAATGCAAATGTGCATGATGGAATGGATACCTATCCTATATGCTGGTTATCGAAAATACTTGTCCGTAGTTACGAATGATCAACATAACGCTAAAAATCACAAGAATCCTTGGTGAAAACTAAAAAAACCAACTCAATACACTGCTATAAATAGTAACAACTCAATTCAATGCTAAAAAACGATTCAAAACTATAGAAAGTGGGTAAAAATTGCTATAAATAGTAACAAAAACCAAATTTTACTATGTCATTTTGACTTTTTACCCAAATAGTGAAAATTGGACCAAATTACCTCCAATATTCAATTGGTGATTGTAGGAGCGTCGAGTGGTGGAATCAGAGACCATCTGGACCACGTAATTCCTCTTCCCCTCCTATTCCTTTCTAGTGGATTACATTTTTAATTTACGTTTCAAAATTTGAGTTAGTTAAGGCGCAAATTGGTTATTTCGGTGTACGTGGTCTACCATTCATCGGGTCACGTATACGTGAGGTTATACGCGACTGTATAAAATACAAACTATGTGTACTCAACCCTATATGCGACTGTTAATGTTGTAGCCCACATACAAGTCCGTAAACAAGGTTTTTTATGGTTGCTAACTCAAAAATTGATGTTTCTCTAGCAGGATGGTGCTAGAATGGAGGGAAAGGGAACATGAGGAGGTAGATGCTATTGTGGAAAGAGATCTGGGGCCCAAATGGCCTTGAAAAGATGCGGGTTGTACAAATTTTGGGCACTCAAAGTCATGAGGGCCAAGGTGAGGTTGCTTGAGTTTCTCGTGGATTACTGGGATCCTGACAGTGAGAGCTTCAACCTCGATGGGCAACCATTGAGGATTAAAGTCGAGGATATATACTTCTTGATTGGGTTATCATGTCAGGATGAGGTGGTGAACCTCAAATCTCGGGGATTAGGGAGTGGTGTGATGAAATAGGAGTACATAGATGCTCACTGTATAGTAGGGACTGAGAAGGTCGGGAGTCAACTCCCCATCCGAGATAAACAATCTCAGCCTCAAGATTGTTGTCCTCGTTTTGACCAGGATCACAGGATCAAATTTTTTGAACCAGGCATTGAGGCCGCTCATGTTTTATTCTGTAGAGTGTTTGAGACCCACGGTGTACGATTGGTGTGCCTCACTACTGGATAATATGAAGAGCCAGTTGATAGAGTGGAAACAGGGTGACAAGAGAAACTTCGGGTTTGCCTCTATATTGTGTAGCTTTTTCTTCAAGCAGGTTCTAGGTTTGGAACCTAAAGTTGAGATCATACCTAGAGGACCTTGCGATCCATTCATGGCATAGTGGACCGAGGTAATGAGATGACAGGGGGGAGGTAGGGTTCCCACACCCTACAACGATGATTTATTTTATTGGTGGAGGCGACAGGTCATTGCTATGGATGACTACCCCTATGCAGGGATTGACTTTAGAGGAGACCCTGGCATGCCACTGCCACTAGGGACTGCCTATGGGGACATAGGTATGTCAATGTTTTTAAATATTTCATTTTTTTGTATTTTTGTATAGTAAAACAAAAATATTTTTGGATGATGCTTAAGTACTAACTAGACACTTGTGTGACATAGACGTAGGTCCGCGACGGTCAGACGGGCTTCCATGACATCATCGGATTTACCGGGGAGATGAAGTGGTGGGAGGAGAAGTAGAGAGAATCCTTCAAAACATGCAGGGAAACCTGTCTCATTTGACACATAGGATTCCAATAGTTCAGGTAGAGGATCTGTCAGAGGCCATGCAGCGGAAAGTGGTTGGTGTGCCTAGAGCTTGGGTGCGACTCTTTCAGCATCTCACAAACAATGTAGTTTGTTATCATGACACACATCTAACGTCACAAGCATAGATGTCATGGAGTTTGTATTATCAGCTATATATGTGTATTGAGGGTGTTGGCCCCAATTTTGTACTATAAGCATCATATTTTTTGAAATATATATAAAACAGGGTTCTTCGGCTTTACTTATATTACAATGTGTACATTGATGAGATGGTTTTCTTTGCCTTAGTTATGTGACAAATGCGAATCTAAAACGAAATTATCATAAGCATCGGATACATAATTAGAACTCCTAGGTATGTGATGATAAGTAATAAAATCAAACTGTCATTCTAAAATACGTACCCATAGGAATCGTCAGAGTAAAGTAGGATCACGCATACGGTAGCTGTCATTCAACTGACATACTACTAATTGGGAATCCAGGCGAACCTATAAAGAGAGAATACCATGTGAAATAGCATCGCGCAAAATTTCTATAACGACGATATATTCGGCCACATTATTTGTGGATGGCCCTAGGCATACGCCACCTGAAGACACTAGTAGAACCTTGAGTGAGTAAACCACCCATGCGGTGGAAGCCAAGTTCTGTGTATGATGACTGGCTCCGTTTGTGAATCCTAAGTATACCAAAGACTCCGTTGACATCTTACAACCAAGGGAAAACTCAATAAGCAAGCTAGAGACAAAAAGTAAAGGGAAAAATATATACACTAAATTACATTAGTATACAAAGAGTTATGCGCAAGCTTGGGGCTCAAGCGTAATATGTTTTCAAGTAGAGCCCATTCCTAGGCTCGGCCAACATATTCCCTTTATAATCTTCTAACTCATAGGATCTTTTTTCTAAGACACGTCGCACGATATAGGGACTGTGCCACATGGGTTTGAAATTTCCTACCCCTAGCGGTTCTTTCGCTTGATCATATAAAAGGACCAAGTCACCCTCAGCATACAACTGAGGATAGACAGACTTATCATATTGGACCTTGACACGTCTTTTGTTCACCTCAATAGCCATATAGGCATCTCGACACTGCTTGTCAAGACTATCTAAGTGTACGAGGCGTCACTCGAGATCGGAAGTGTCAGGGAGGAGCGCGACTGCCAATTTAAGAGAAGGGATTTCACATTCAATAGGTAATATCAAATCCACACCATGTACTAACTGGAAAGGAGAAAATCTGGTGGCAGTATTGACCGAGGTTCGGTATGCCTAGAGTGCAGGATATAGCATAATATGTCAATCAGATTTACTCTGGCTGATATTTTTCTGCAAAATGGTCTTGAGAGACTTGTTAACAGCCTCTACCTGTCCATTTTCCTAGGGGTAGTAAGGGGTAGAATGACCATGCTTAAACCCTAGCTTGGATGCTAGCTCTTCCATCATTTCATTCTTAAAGTGACTACCATGATCAGTGAAAATCTCACTGGGGATACCGAACCTGGCAATAATTTGATTGAATACGAAGAAGGTGACAATCTTCCCATCATATTTAACTATAGGCATGGCCTCGACCCACTTAGTAAAGTAGTCTATGACCACGATAATGTTTTGATTCCCCGTAGCCATAGTTGGGTTGCAATCCATGAAGTATACCCCCCACTTGGGGAAGGGACCGACGGTAATGACTAGGTGAAGAGGGGTTGGATGCGAGCGCATTTTCCGAGTGAACACCTGGAAAAGGTGACACTTCTTAACCACTTCAACGTAATATTTAAAGACAGATGGCTAGAAATAAGTGGCTCGCAAAATTTTCTGGGTTGTCGCAAGCTCGGATAGATGACCACCACAAGCCCCACTGTGGCAATCATTTATAAATGAATCGACTTCCTCGTGAGTTAAAAAACAATGTAGGATATTATCTATTCCTCGGAGATACAAAGTGTTGCTGATGATAATGTAATTCTTAGCTTGGTATCATACCTGTCGTCGGTCATCTCATGAGAGATGCTGAAGAAACTTCAAAGTTTGAATATAGAGAACAATGTCTCCATAGTAGGGGTCGGATGATGAGACAAGGAAAATGTGTTTGCCCACAAACGAATCAACATGGATAACATCCTCATCTAATCGTGGGAAGTCAGATATTAGCTCCGCAAAAACTAGTGATTTCTTGGATTTTGTAGAAGCGAAATCGAGATCAAACTCTTGTAAAATGACAATCCATTTATTATATTTCCCCCCTATGATATGCCTGGTAAGGACGTACTAAAATGGATTGACATCGGCAACCACAATAGTCTTGCAAAGAAATATATAATGGCATAAACGTTGGACTACATGAACAGAAACCAAAGCTATCTTTTCAACGTGAGAATAATTGAGCTCAGGACCGACTAGGTTTCAATTAAGATAGTAGATGATGTTCTTGCGGAGCTCATCATCCTCTTGAACCAAAACCATACCAATCATCTCTTCGAACTTGGTGACATAAATCAAGTAATCCCTATTGTAGTCAGGAGACTTAACCAGAGGCATTGATACCGAGGCTTTCTTGAAAGCATCGAAGGACTCTTGCACTCGCTCATCCCAGATAAAAGGGGTGTCCTTCTTCAAAATACGCATGAAACACTTAGTAATATTGGCATAGTTTACTATGAACCAACGTATAAAGTTAGATTTTCCCTGTAAACCTTGAAGCTGTCGAATAGTGCACAGGGGAGGCACCCAAAGTATTGCCTCAACCTTCAACAGATCTACCATGATCTCGGTCTCAGACACTAAAAATACCAAAAGACGTCCAGACCTAACACAAAAGATGCACTTGTGAGGGTTTAACCAGATTCTATAATAATGACATCTTTCAAAAACTAGCCAAAGGTGCTTAAAGTGATCCACTCTCTTACGAGACTGAGCAACAAGATTGTCAAGATAAGCTTTGACTATATTCTTAACATCGTGGAATGTGAAGGTCATAGCATGTTGGAAGGTTGCTCTGGCATTTTTAAGGTTGAAAGGCATCTTTTGGTATGTGAAAGTACCCCAAGGACAAAATAATTCCATCTTGTGTTGATCCTTGGGTTTAATTTGAATTTGGTTATACCCTAAAAATCCATCCATGAAATAAAACACTTCGCTTCCCGCACACTCATCGAGAATCTGATCGATGAAAAATGTCGAAAAGTTGTCTTTAGGACAGGATTTGTTCAGGTCATGATATTCCATGCATACACTGATGGTTCCTTGCTTCTTATTCACAGGAACATGATTGGATACCCATTCAATCAAGGGAACCAGGTAGATAAAGCCAACATTAAGTAGTTTCTCTACCTTTGCCTTAATAGTAGGGGACTTTCGGGGATTGACATATCTAAGACGTTGTCGAACAGGTTTAGCATCCAGATAAGTTCTAATCTCATGCTCGACAATTTAAGGGTCGATTCCTGGCATCTCTTCATATGAGCAAGCAAATACATCTCGAAATTCCTTGAAGAGTTCGGTGTAGATCAGGATTTCTTCTGTTGAACAATCTGCACCGATATGTACATTTTCAATATTTCCAAGGGTATGAGAGATATCGATCATGACGATAGGAGAGATACTCGCCATATTTCCTTCGGCATAAATTTCATGCGTATCAAGTGGAACTACGGTGTGACCAACTATCTCGCTCAAAGTAGATCAAAATTCATCTTGTTCGATTCTAGCAAGCTCTGGGAGAAAATAAGAGTGATGATGCATATCATCCCAAGTTTTGTCAGAACCATTCATGGCTTCAATGATGGCTTCGTCCGAGGGAAAAGTCTCATCGAGGCAGTCATATGAACAAGACAATGAAGTGGCCCACACAGGCTTAAGAACAGGATCCTCCTCGTCTGTCGGCGAGGTAATAGGATTGGGATCGGTGGAAGAGTCAAGAACAACTTGATCCACAATATCTGGTGTCGATAGTGGCATGACCATTCCATCTTGTGACTGATCTTCACAAGACAAAGTCGAGGAAGGTAGGGTCCAAGGATCATTAAAATAGGAAGTGTGGAAAGGAATGGACCTCTCTGACGAAACATGCCTACTCGACATGGCGTAAACATGGTGAATCGGTGCCATGAAGTCGAAGGTACCCATAAGGGATGAATACATTCTGACACCGATATTCTCAGTTGTCGGTTGAGAATTTTCGACCATGGGGATTGATGGTCCAACATATGCACTGGGGCTAGCATATGCAAAGGATAACTGGTCGATCGTGACAATCTTCCCATCATGAGGAAAAGAAAGAGTATGAAAGACAGATGATACAATGGGAGTCATAGCATAAGTCCAATTATGTCCTAGTAATAAGTTATAATCAAGGGGTGCATCAACCAACTCGACATCCACCTCTACCATCTTCCCACCTAACTGGAATGGAAAGGTAGGAAGAATATCGTGAGGGCGGAAGGAACAACCGTCAAAAGCAGTCAACATGTTCAGCAATTGAGAAAGAGTCAGAGAGCCGAGAGCTTTCCAAAAGATCAGGGACATCACACATGTAGCAATGCCTTCATCAATAACCGCACGTTTGATGGTATACTTTGAGTACCCCAAGTGGATTTGGAATGCCACATGGTAAGGCAAGTGAGGCTTCACATCCATGATGTCAAACTTGATCAATTTCGAGCCATTGGTGTCTAGAGCTCCTAAAGAATATAGAAAGGCATTCCTCTGTGAAGGACACATCTGGAGTACCTCTAGAGCCGACATTGGACAAGGGTTTGACCCAAGTCCTCAACAATAGAGTAATTCTGGGTGGCTCTAGCATTTGGATTGTGGGTAGAGCGCTTGAGTACTCCTTTCGGAATACGAGGTGGTGGCTCTAGTTTTTCGATCTGCAAAGTAGTCTCCAGAGGAGGAGAAGGACATTATAGACCAGGTACTGTCTATGAGGAACTGTAATCGCGAGATCGGGTGGATACATTAACCTGATAATTGACCATATTGATGCACAAATGATCACCGTCTTGTGTCGATGGGTTTTGAATTCCACCGACCACATTTCTAACATTTGAGGAGCTCAAGGCCATATGTTGGTTATGTGGGAAAGGATTCGTCAGCACGG
>SNQJ01S0025006.1:0-12572 GCA_010110895.2 Picea sitchensis
GTTGATTTTAACAAGTTTAAAATTTTCTTAAATTAGAGTGTGAAAGATTCAAACCTAAACTATGTGACTACCCCTAACTCTTATTCTCTCAACCAAAAGGAAGTGTTGAGTGCTCAAGAAAAAGAACAAACAAGATCATTCTCTAGCCCCACAGGTCAAATCTGGAATGTTTGGGCGCTCAAGCAAGGAGGACACGTAATGTCGTTAAGCCGTCCCCGACTTCAATCCCTTGTAGCCTCCCAAGTCACCATTTTTATTAGTAAAGGCAATAGTAATTGGGTGCCTAATCAAACTAGCATCTTAATCCTTTCTCTTTCTTACTTTCCCAAATCCACAAAGTGGCAAGGGAAAGAAATACGGGGTATAGGTGGGGCACAAATTTGATTACTTTTTCAACAAGTTAAATTAAGTAGCCTTCACGATATTGCATGGATGGCAAAGCCAAATCACTATGCAAGGTGTGGGCGAAAAATGAATGAATTAAACAACTTGAAAATAAATTTTAAAGCTTAAGCAACATCACACTATGGCACAAGATGGAGGACAAGCCTACTGTTTTTTTCCAAAGTGGGTAAAATAAAACTAAAGCAGAAAATAAACTAAGATCCTAGCCTTCACGATATTGCATGGATGGCTTAGCCAATCACTTTGCAAGGTGTGGGCAAATAAAAAGATTATTTACACTTTACAGAAAATAAATTTTAAGTAGAAAGAATTAAGAGAAAGAAGAGGTTTTTGATGCTTCCTTGAGTGTTTTTGGAGCCAAATATGCAGAAATCATCTTCAAAACCTGCAATAAACCTGCAAAAACAGCAAGTTATTCTTGCTGGAAATTGCTAAAAGATAATATAGACAAGTGATTTTCTAAAAATATAATATTCAGAAATTTTAAAATAAAAAACTGAACATAAAAGTAAATATTACATTGCAGATTTTAGATAAAAGAAAACTAAAGACTAATAAATATGTGGCTGAAAAAAGAAACAGAAAATTATAGAAGCTTGAAATGGCTTGAAAAGTAGATTTCCAGATCTGAAATCAACCTCCCAAAACCCTTGGCAACCTACAAATTGTGCAAACCCTTGCTACAAGACACACAAGAAGGTGAGAATGTTCTATAAATTTGCAAAATACTTTCCAAATAAAATAGGGACAACCCACAAAAATTAGTGATAATAATACCACTAATCTGTCCCAAGCAAAATACTTTGCTTGGGTCTCCAAGTGTAAAAATGTAAAATAAGGAAATGCAATAGAAAATGGTAGCAATATTACCTCATAGATCCACAACACAATGGCTCTTAGAATATTCTAAGAAACACAAGATATCCTCCAAAGCTTCTATTATTTTATTACCAAAGAAAATCTTGCCAAATGGCACCAAGAATCATGAGAGAAAGGGGAGAATGAGAAAGAGATGGGAGAGAGAGATGGGAGAGATTTTGGCATAGTAGACTTGCACTGAGAATAGATTGTCAAATAAGGATGGGTAGGCATTATTTTATACTTGGGAGAGAGGAGAAACCCCTCTTGGATGAATTACAAGTGTCACCCATCAAAGAGAGAGAGAACAAGTCAAAGAAGAGTCACTTTTAGGGTTTTGGAGCAAGTTAGGGTTTGAGGGGTGACATGTAAAGGGGGAATACACCTTTTGACTTGTCAAACATGAGGTTAGGCTATAGGAAGGGCAGAATTAGGGTTTTGGCACTTTTTCACTTTAATTTTTTATTTTCCCTAAGTTCAAGAGCAAATGGGGAACACCTTTTACTAGGGAGAGATGACTTTAGGTTGTTGGCTTAGCATGGGGGGGTGTCTTAAGTGGAAAATCATTTTTTCCAACTTAGAAAATACGTTAGGAATCATTTCCCCAATTTCTCTCATGGCTTTAGTCATTTTTACAATTTTTGGTTTTTTTAATTTGGCCAATTTATTTGTTGATTTTTTACTGACTTGAACTCCTCATGGACAATGATCTAGCAAAACTTGTCCAATCAAGTTGAAACTTGGTTCAAGGTTGTAGGGGGTCATCTGCCATTTGATTTGAGTACTCACACCCTTATAGAAAATCCCCAATGACCAAATTTTTACATTTTTCATCAAAAATAATTAAAATTTCCAATTAACGGAAAATTTTGATAATTAAAAAAAAAACTATCAAAACTTAACGGAATTCCGCAAAATTTTACAAGATGTCTAGCATGGTCATTTACAACATTCTTAAACCTTAGTCACCCCTTGGGCTCGATCATTAGAACACCTTTCACCACTTTGGAGGATTTTGTGATAGAACACCTTTCACCACTTTGAGGATTTTGTGGAGGAAAACTCAAGGATAATTAAAATGGTCTGGTAGGCAAGATTAATTACCTGAGGAAATAAACACTCGATGAAAGGATTCCCTAATGATAAAGTCCTAGGCAACTAACTAAAAATTGACCTACAGGGCCGACCTATTACATTATTATTATCCCACACAGGAGAGAGGACATTCCGAGTACATAGAAAGAGTCATGGGGCAAAGCATGCCCCACCGGAGCCATAAGTCTTAAAATATGCTTGTACCACTACAAGACAGCTTTCCATGATATTAATCACGCTGACCCCCTAGTTGAAATAGGTGGTCACCAGACTAGATTTCCTTTTATGCAACTTTACTTTCTACAATTTCAAAGTTGAAATAAATATTCTCCTCAACTCCTCGCAAGAGGTTGGTCAATGAAGACCTTAATAATTAGAAAAAAAAAAAATTCATTTTCGCAGTATTTTGATTTATTGTTTAAAATAAACATTTCCCCTCTTTTCCCAGTGTTGTTCCTAACCCTTCGAGTTGCGAGCTTGTCTCAATCTTCTTGGAGTAAGTGCCTCACACACCGGGTTGGTTAGTGTGGAGTAGTAATAATAGGGCAATCTCAAAAGAGGAATATCGATTGGCTTAAAGAACCGCCTAGGGGGAGGCATGGTTTCACTGAATACCTCGTGTTTGTTCCCCTCAGTGTTGGACATCTGTCACCTCTAGTGGGCTTGGTGAAACCATTGGGTTTAGGCAAGTTCTCAACAAATCGTTGAGCTAAAGGGATAACCCTCTCTAATGGCCACAAAGTTAGTTTAGCTTGCTTTACTTTCACAATCTCACTAATCTACCTTCAAAATACAATCTAATAAAACACACGTTCAACAATCCATTTCATCGATACTTTTAAGGCATTGTCCATTAAGACACTTAACAGCCATTTGCTCAAGTACTTTACTTCGCCATTTGAGTATTTTATCTTGAAGTATTTCCTTATTTACTTTCATCTTGTTATCTTGAGTATCCTTTAATGCAAGTATTTCTTTATGTATCTTATGTTGGTTGATTGATATATGCTCATAGAATAGATTTACTTCATATATTGCTCTTGTTTTCAATAAACTTCTAGGATAATAATTGTGCTTAGATTTATTTTGAGCCTTATCATTTTCTTTAGGGATTCACCCTTTGGCTTCTTTAGGAGTTGGCATATAGACAGGAGTTGAGGACAGGGGGTGACAAGACTCAACTCTAACTTGCCCCCAAGGACACAATCAGTGGATTGAAGATTTCTTCCAATGCACCCGTGTGTATAAAGGCAACAGGAGGTCGTATCAAACATTTCTGAGCACAGATTGGTGATAGTCTGTCAAGGCGCTGACGTACATGGAGAGGTTAAGCAGGCTTTCTGCCCCACCTCATGTGAGCCACCCAAGGACAGAGACATGGGGATTCGCTGGAAACTCCAAAAACCTTTACTAAACCCCTTTGTACCAGCCGAGACAGGATCAAAATCACAGGAAATGGAAGGTGTGTCCGGGAGATGGATGATGACACCGGGGACGAAGCTGATGAGGAAGAAGCTTCGGTTTTCCTTGGTGAGACTCTTCAGTCCCTGGGCACAGATGTATGGGGAAGGGATAGATCCACTGTATTGAAGTGGAATCGTGCAATGAGGAGGAGGATGAGGAGATCGGGACACAGACAGACAATGATTCAGAGGATGAAACCACACATGAGCCAGAGCAGCAACCAAAAAAACCCCAAATATAGACAAAGGCATGCCCAAAGGAGGAGACAAACCTCGAGAGAGGTGAAAGGTAACCATATCAACCCTCCTGAGAGTACCCGTACAACACCTCGTGCCTGTTGACCTTATTCAGGGGCAGCACATGACAGCTCTATTTGATGGTGGGGCCACCCACAATTTCATAGATCCGTCCTTAGTAGCTCAGAGGGGGTTACACTCCAAGAGCTCTGAGGGTCCACCGCGGGCGCTGGCGGCGTGATGGATTGGCTACCCAGGACATGCTTTCGGACATGGTCCCACTCCAGGTCGTGTTAGCAACCAGCACTCTCATTTGATACCTTTACGTGAGTTGGACTTGTCGCATAGATGCATTGTTGGGGGTACAGTAGCTATATTCATTGGGAGATTGGGTCTAAGTGCATCGTGACATTGACCATGAGTTTCGTGAGAGACAGTGGATCGAGAGTTGTGCCGAGAGGTATGTCTACAGGGGCACCCTGTATGACGTCAAGAGGATTGGTTTGATTTCCATTACCTGATGTAGTTTATGTAGTAGAGTGTTTGATCACCACACAGGAGGATTCAGAGGGTAGAGAGCACTACCTTCCACAGATCAGAAAGCTAAGCCGTAAGATGAGTCGTTGTTTTTGGGTAATGATACCTCCGTAGGGAGACCCACCAAAACAAAATTGGCATACTTCATTGGAGTTGAGTCGTAATAAGACTCTGATCACCGCCAAATTTACAGTAACTTCAAGATATTCAAGGATGAGATCAAGAAAGCAATCAAAGAATTGTTTTCTATGGGGCATATCAGACCCATGATTCTAGTCCTTTTCGGCTTCTTCTCTACTGCTCTAGCATTAAAGAGATGGCAATAAATGAGGATGCATCGACTAGAGCTCTCAACAATAAAATGATCAAGAATAGGTACCCATTCCGCGATAGATGAGTTGATGGACGAGCCACATGGGGCAGTCGTCTTCACCAAGATTGATCTACAATCATGATATCAACGTGATCAAAGATCAAAGAGCAGACATAGAGAAGACAATTTTTCGATGCCATTTTGGGCACTTCGAATTTTTGGTCATGCCATTTAGGTTGACCAACGCATCACCACCTTTCGCCTTGCATGAACCACATCTTCAGGGACAGTTGAGGAAGTACCTTCTGCTATTCTTCAATGACATTTTGATTTTACGCAGACATGGATGAGACATGGGCGACTTATGTGGAGGTCTTGGGCATTATGCAAGCAGAGTCATTATATGCCAGGGAGTCCAAGTGTGAGTTCGGGATGAGAGAACTATTGTACTTTGGGCATATCATCAAAGGAGCAGGAGTGCCGTGTTCATCGAGAAAATCGTATTTATTATTTTGGATTGGCTGACACCCAAGAACCTCACAGAGCCGAAGGGATTCTTTGTGTTATGCAACACAAGGTGCAATTCCATATTCCAGGTTTTCACAGCCTGAGAGCACCATTCATAGATCTAACCAAGAAGGGTGCTCTTCATTGGACGGATAAGTGATAGTAGACTTTTGAGAAAATGAAGTTGGAGGTTATGAGCACATGCCTTTTTCTAGCCCTTTTCCGGATTCTCACATTTACTTGTCTTAGAGTGCAACACATCAGGGTTGGGGATTGGAGCAGTATTGATGCAGTGGGGCCATCCCATTGTGTTCGACAGAAGGAAGCCCAATGATTTGGAGATAATATTCTCTATTTATGACAAGGAAATGATAACAATTATGCATGCCTTAACCAAATTCAAAGATCTAGTGGGTAGCAGTGTTTCCAGGTGAAGATCGACCATACCTCCCAAGTATTTCCTGTATCAGAGAGACCTTAGCGAGAAACAACGGAAGTGGGTTTGAAAGATCCAAACTTTGACTTGGACACATTGAGTATGTTAAGGGAAAAAATGATTACAATAAGCATTTATCTCAATAATGCTCATACATAACAAGCATAAAACTTTTCAAAGATTGCTATCACAACTATAGTGTTTTACTTGTAATGAGGCAAATATCAAACTTGATACATGTAAATTTGAATGTTATCAACTTAATCAATCAAACTCGGAACCCGAGTCTTATCCTCAAGAACAAGTGTTGTTGCTTTTCTTCCAGTCTCCTCACTCAAGATGACAAGCATTCCTCTGCAACCTATCCTATACTAAGATAATATGTTTCTTTACGTAAACTGAAAGTTAGAGAATAAATTCATGTTGACCACCTATTTCCACCGGGTGTCAGCCATGTACCATGAAGATATACCTCAGGGTACAACAAGTTTGAAGACTTTAGGATCAGCAGTAAGCGCCTACCCCCTAATCCTTATTTTTGTACACTTAAATGTCCGCTTCTCCCCTGCGTTGGATAATAATAAAATATGCTAGTATGGATCAATTTTTATTTAGTTGTCTAGGACTTTATCATTAGGGAAGTCCTTTCATAGAGTGTTTTTTTTCTCAGGTAATTAATCTTTCTTACTAAAGCTATTTTAATTATCCTTGAGTTTTCTACTCAAATAATCCTCCAAAGTGGTGAAAATTATTCTAATGATCTAGAGTCCAATGGGTGACTAAGGTTTAGATATGTTGTAGTTTGTTCGCGCTCGGACATCTCTTAGAGTCTTGTGGAATTTCGTTAAGTTTTGATAAGGTTTTTAATAATTAATTTTTTTCGTGAATTGTAAATTTTAATTATTTTGGGTTGTAAAATGTAAAAAAAATTTGGTCCTTGTGGATTTTAATAGGGGTATGGCCCATGGGTACTCAAATCAAATGGTTTAGTAGGACTTCTACACCTTTGATCCAAGTTTCATTTCAATTGGACAAGTTTTGCTAGCTCAAGGTCCATGAGGAGTCCAAGTCAATCAAAAACCAACAAATAATTGGCCAAGTAAAAAATAAATTTTGTAAAAGTGACTGAAGTCAGGAGAAAGGTGGGGAAATGTTTCCTAAAGTCTATCCTAAGATGGGAAGTTGTTCTAAAGTGAGAAAAGACCCCCATGGCAAGTTATAACCATTTGTTGAGTCTCGCTAGGGGGAAATGTGCCCCTCCTCTTCTTGATTAATTGGCAAGTGGGAAAAGCTAGGGTTGGGGAGGGCCCTGTTATCCACCAGTTTGGTACAAGCCGGATTTCTTCATGAGCCGCCAAAGATTGAGCAAGAAGTTACTCATATGACGTAGTTCAAAGTTCAGCCAGTCTTTCTAAAGACCACCTCTTCCCGGATTTCCACCATTGTAATAAATGACCTAAGTATGAAATATTGTAAAAGGCTATTGGCCACCTAAGACCTAAATACGAGCATGTACTCTAAAGTGTTTTTTTCAATTGTTAATTATATTTGCCCGCCTGCGGTACATTAGATAATTTCTAATTTTTTCTAATTCAAGAGATCAATTCCAAAGTCGGAGTATGTATTGGTGATAGACCTTTGGCAAGTGGTATAAATCCAATGCCTAGTGTCTAAATGTATATGAGTTCATACTAGGTCATCTTAATAGAGTCATATGGAAATTGTGGCTAGGTTTGATAGGGCTTTTTTTAATGTTTTAGTGAAAAAAGTAAAATTCCCACAAAAATGGAAATTTTAATTGTAAGTCAGTAAGTTGTAAAAGTATGGCATCAATCATCATCTGATGCCATATTTATGGTCAAGCTTCAAATTCAGTATCATGTAAACCTCCTTATTTCCTTCTTTTCTCGAGATAAAAAAGTGAATAGGGTAGCTCCACTAATTCCCTATTTTTTAGGGGTAAATTAATTAATTCATTTAACTGTGTCCCCAGTTGACTGAAGACCAAGACGAGTTGAGCTAAAGCTAAGGACACTGAGGGTGAAAGGCGTGGTGGAGATCCCAAGGTAGGGACTCGACCCCACTAGATGAGATGCCGTACATCCCAAACCCATCACTCCACCTCACATCACTCCCCTCCACTCCACTCACTCCCACTTCACTCAACCTACACTCTACTCCACTACCCTCTTCCACCTCACTTCACTCCACACACCTCCACTTAACCCCACACATCTCTCCCTTTACTCATGCTTACTCCCTTTAACTCTCATGCATCTCCTAAACCCTATGTGCATCCCTCTTTGGAGTTGTCACCCCTTATGCTATTTAAGAAAGGCTACCCCTCCTCCATAGTTAGTTGGAGTTTTGGGAAGTTAGACCTATATTGTTGTATCATTTTATCATTTCTAAGTTGAATAAAGAGACTTTGGAGTTCCATCCGTGTTGTGCTATGTGTGGATGCTTGAATCTTATGCCATGGTTATGAGGTAATCTGTATTTTGCTTCAATTTTGTATATCCATTTGCAAAGGCTTTGAAAGTATGATGTCATATAGAGTGAGGTAAATCTTGTCTGATTAATCTCATTTATTTTCTCTTGTATAACTCACAAACTTCTATATATTGCATGTCTTTTTCTAAGTTAAACTAACATGCATATCCTGAAGTTTCTCGCCATGTAGGAGTAGACTTGCTAACAATGTTTGGTGGTTGGAAGGTTGATTTGTTTACAAAAGTTCTTCTAAGCTCTTGGGAGGAGGAAATGGTTCCTAGATCCGAACCATTTGTCCGTAGACTCAAGAATAAAGCCCTCTACTTCACATTAAGGACCCATATATTTTTTCACTCCCTAAAGAGTTTTTCCTTTCTCCCTCTACATCTTTCCTCAAAAAGCCATTTGGTTACTTCCTCTCATGCAAGCATAATAAGCCAAACCTTGAACTTGTGCTTCAACTGTTCTCACTTTTATTTTTAAAAAGCATCTAGATCTTAGCATTGTTTCTTTTTACCCATCTAAAGTTAGATCTAGTTAAGAAAGGCTCATTTATTGCTAGTTCTTTTCTGTAAAATTTAAAGGCTTGAAGGAGCATGATTGATTGAACTTCATTTATGTTATTTGGAAAAATCAAAGTACTTTCATTTGCTGTCCTAAAAGGCAGCCCCAAAATCTCTAAAATTTTTACAAGTTTTAGCATAAATCTTACTTAGTCATTTTTTGCATTTTTTTAAGTCAATGCAAAGACACTTCTAAAGTGTTTTAACATCTTTGGGATTTAATGGTTTGCTGTTTCTTGCAGAAATAACAGCATTAAGGGGTATTCCCACTGATTGGCTAAATCAGGTCATAGCATCCTGGGGTTTTAACTCATCAAAGAAGATTCTTTCTTTTTCTATTTTTCTTGTAATTTTTAAGATCCAAAGCTTAGAAGGATCCAAGTTTCTAAAGTTAATCTCAAATAGAACTTTGTTCTCATTGTAATAGTTTTAATAAAAGCGGGCCCTTTTTGCCCAGTTTCTCCATCCCCATTTAGGGGATTTGTGTGTCGTGGGTTTGGCTTTACTTTTATGTGCAAGTTGACCAGACACCTGAACACACATGCAATCTTAAAATCTAACACAATATAACACTCCATATTTCACATGTTTAAATTTATTTCAATCTTATGTACATAAGTTAGTTTAATGCTTTGTTTCCCTAATTTCAAAGAATAAATTTGCAAGTTTCACTCTTTCTAGTTTCTTGCAAGCTCTTCAAGATTCAAGGCATCTCACAAGGTTTCATTTCTGGCCATAGTGATTTTACAAAGCTGAGTCTCCTTTAGTCTTGTGGAAGTCAATAAACTCCTTGTTTTAGAAGTTTAATTAGGGAAATCTCTGGAAGTTATGAGTCCAATACGTGGAAAAATGCCTAAAGGGAATTCCATGAAGGGTTATCTGCCCTCTCTAGACCTAGTTTCCCATCCGCTGGACATCCTGACAACCTTATGAACTCGGGTGAGACATCTTGGGTTTCTAGTTCTCCTAAGTTTCCAAACAAAGAGCTAAATTTCCAAAGAGGCCACATTCTCTCATTAACTCAACATTAATATATCTTAATAAAACAATCAACAATCATCTACCTTCCACTTTTAATGCAATCGTACAACTAGTTTTATCTTTATGTGATAATTTACTTCATTCATAAATTGTCTAACCTGATTTCATTAAGTTTTATTACTTTTGTATCCTATTTTGATATATGCTTATGGACAAATTGGTTATTCATTATCTCAAACAGATGACTAATGTTAAGTGTTGAATGCATTTGTTTTATTAAGCAATAAACCTAGAAGTAGCTCTTTTCTTTCTTAGTTTTAAAGGAGCCTTAGATTATTTTTATAGGGACCACCCCCCCTTGGCTACGATAGGAGTTGGCCTAGATGGAGTAGCCAGTGAGACTATGACAGCACCTTGACTCGAAATTTACCCCCAAGGACACACCAAGTGGGATTTGAAGGTTCTTCCCACTGCTAGCAATCTGGTCAACTCATGCTGATGAAGATGCACTGTGATGCAAATTTGATTTAAAGATGATTGCCTACTTGGACATCTCACATGATCCAAGAAAATTTTGTAAACGAATTTCCCACTCTGGGCTGGATAATGTAATAAGTCCCAGACATTCATATGAATGTAATTCCTAAGTGTTTCCATTGGGGGAGGTCTTTTCACCGAGAGTTTTTTATCCTGTGTTGTCACCTGCTGAAATTCTTCAAATAATTTCCTTTGAGTTTTTTCCCTCCACACACATGCAATAATTCTCCCAAAGTGGTGAAAGGCCAATGAATTTGGTCTCATTCTTGGTGGTAGCCTTTGTTTAGGAATGTTGCAAATGATCAGTGCATAAAGGTAGAAAAGTTTCGCTTTTAATCTCACTGAGCTCTAGATAAGTTTTTTTAATTAATTTAATTTTACACTTACTAATTAGTTCTTTTTGAGCTAATGTTGTAAAACCTGGATCTTTGGGATTTTGATAGGGGTATTTCAGGTTCAAAAGAAATGGAATAGCACCCCTACACCCTTGGACCAAAATCCACAAGGACCAAATTATTACATTTTACATAAAAAAATAAAAAAAAAAAAAAAAAACAAAACAATTTTAATTGCTAAGGTGACATTTATTAAAATGTCAAACTTATTGTAATTTTGAGTTAGTGAGTAAGAGTTAAGGTGCGGGAAAAGAGCAATATTAGACTTTACCTAACCCTCCCAACCTTTTCCAACCTATTCTAACCCCTTACCCACCTTTTACACTCAAAAAACATGGCCCCCTAGGGCAAGTGACGTTTTTCCTTGGTGGAGGTTGTTATGACTTATTTGGGACCCCCTCTCATGAGTTATGACTCCCTTTGACCTCCACATCACCTCCTAAGATGGTCCCACTCCTTTTTTCTCATTAATTCCCCTCCATTTCTTCATTTTCACACTTTTTTTGGCCCCTCCAAGAGGAGTTACGCTCCCCCTCTTCTAGAAACTCCACAAATGATTTTTAAAAAAATTATTTGGACCTCTCACCTTCCTTGGCATCAATCCCAAGGCCTCTCACACCTCTTTACTTAATCCCAACACCTCCTACTTTTTCCTACACCCTAGATCTAGTTTTCAAACCCTAGATGTTGTGCCCACTCATTGAGATGTGTTCATTTGCTTATGATTTGACACTTGGACTTCATCTAAGTTCCTTCACTTTGCCTCTTGAGGTATAAATACAACCCTTCCTCACCATTTTTCCTCACCATTCTTTGAGCTAATGTTATGCTACCGAAATCTTTCCATCTTCTTACTCTTGCCATCTTCCATTCACTCATTTTCTCTTGAGATCTTTGGAGCAATTAGTTTCCCAAGGCTCTCACATTTTTGGATACAATAAAGAAAAGTTTTGGAGGAACTTTGGATCTACTAAGATTAGTCTTGTGATCAACGAAATATGAGGTGATTTTGTTCCTTTTCATTGTATGGTTTTATATGTAAGCATCTTTGGTAAATTAGTTTATTGAGGTGGATCAAATAAACATTAGTGTTGATGATCTATGTATTGTTGATTAGATAGGGTTTTGAATTAGTTCAATATTGCTATACTAATATTCATACTATGCTGCTATGAACTCATATTGTGTTTAGTGTGCAGATTTGCTTCACAGGTTGTGGTTTGGAAGAGACTTTATAGCAGATTTCAAACATAGTTTGCACAAACTCCTTGCATTTTCTTTTGGATCTGATATATTGCTATCATTCCATCTTATTTTCTGTAGCTAACCATCTCTTAGATAGGTCAAAATATTAAAGTTTTATTTCTGATTCATTTGGTTGGAAATTTCTGTGTAAAAACAGAAATTTTCTGCAACATATTTGATGTTTTTGCAGCATTTTCAGCAAGGTTTTGCTTGCTGTTTTTTGTAGGTTAGTGACAGATTTGAAGGTACATGCTGTCAAGAAACAGCTAGGAGGCTTCCCAAACACTTCTACTTGGTTGGGTAACAATTTCTCCTTCTCTCTTCTTCACATTTCTAAATATTTCTTTCACTTTTTGGGCCCTAAATATTAATCTAACTTAGATTAGTTTGTTTATTCTTTAACCTAGTTTATTGTTTTGTCCATAATATCATTAGTTTAGTTGCTATTTCATTTCATTAATTTGTTATAATCTAAGCTAGCCTCTTTGGCCAACATTGGAAGGCTTG
>SNQJ01S0025006.1:46510-57029 GCA_010110895.2 Picea sitchensis
TTATAAAATAAAATACAAAAATAATTCAATTGATCCATGTATTTCTATATATTTTTATTGTTACTCATATATCATAATTGTTATAAAAACCCAAAAATGTTGTTTTCTAATCATCTCTTTAGATGTCATTTTCAATATCATGTAATACTTTGATAATTTTTTAATGTTATTTTCACCATCATGTAATACTTTGACAATTTTTTCATGAAAGGATGATAAGTATAATCAAATCACAAGATAAATTGTAAAATTTAAATTTGCATTATTTTAGAATAAGAAGGGCAATAGTTGCTCCCTACCTTAGAATTATGTTTATATTTTATTTAATTAATTGATAAATGCAATAAAGGTTTTTAAACTATTTAGTGTTTAACTATATCCACTCTCTGTGTTTAATGTCATTTTAAGTTTCACCAAAAGGTCAATTTCAATTGTGTTAATAATTTTAAATTTGAAGTTTGTTCAACCATTCAAGCCACCTCCAAGCAACACATAAATCTAATTAAATTTAGATTTGGAGCCACCACTACACCAATAGATGAATTTAAATTTGAAATTGTTCAAAAGCACTCCACACCAATGGATGAACTTAATTAAAATAAATTTGAATGCTACTCTAACATTTATTTCTATTTTTAAATCTTTATCAATGATAAAAATGGGTATTTGACCTATAAGAATTTAGAAATCTATATGTAATTTTTTTTTTATAAAACTATGAAGAGTAAGTTATTGAATGATATTGTATGTCTAACACCAATATATATTTAAATTCATGGAGATTCATATTCTATCTCTCTTTCTTTCTACAAATGTCTATATTCTAAACATTCTTTAATGGAAGATAAGCTATGTATTGTTGTTATACTTGTTAGCTTTTTAGCTCGGGAGGTACTCCGTATGTTTTGTCTTGTATGTGGACGTTACCTTAATATTTACACTACCAAGCACTTAACTTTGTAATAGTTTTTATAAAGTTGTTTTAAGTGGTTCTTTTATTAAAGTGATTTTTTTTAAAAGTGTACCTTCTATTTTTAAAGTGACTTTATTTTCATAAAGCACTTACGTAATAAAGTGAAATTCACTTTAATTTTAAATGAGACATTTTGGAGGGAATGAATCATGCCCCTTGATCTTGGAAAAGACAAGATCTAATCTTGGCCTTTGGATCTAGGGTTGAAGAAGGTGAAAAGACACTTTTGGGGGGAAAATGTCATTTTCAGATTATAAAAGAATGCATTGGGTAGTGTGCAAGACATGTCGAATGTCGAGAGAGGACATTAGGAGGAGAGTTAGAGAGATTTTATGAGCAAGCTTGAGAGAGGAAAGTGAGCAGCAAAGAGGGCACATTTATCGAGGAAAGTGGGCATGATTCTCAAGAAAATTCTGTGATTTTTGGCCGAATTTTTTTTTCTGCTGTGGGAGGCCGTACTATACGGATCCGTACGGATTTGGCACAGAAATTCAGGCGATTTTTGGCATGGTTTTCGAGGCGATTTTCAAATTTTCGGTGGTTGTTTTTGGGCTGTACGGAACAGTCCGTACAGTGCACTGTGGGCACGGAAAACGAGGTATGGAAGAGGCAGGACAGCGGTACGATTTGGCACGAAAAACGAGGCAGATTTCTGTGGGACAAATTTGGTGCTGTGAGGTATTTTCCTTGGCTGGAAATGTTGTTTTGCTATTGATATGTACTTTCCTGAAGCTGAATAATAAATCTCTCTCTCTCGTTGGGTTTCCCCACATTGGGGTTTTCCCTGGCATTTGCCTAAATTTCTGCGAGTTATGGGTTGTTGTCCATTGTGTATTTCTGCTGCATATTTTGCTTAACAATGTGTATTTCTGCTGCATATTTTGCTTAACAATGTGTATTTCTGCTTATAGAAATTTCAGAACGTGGGTATGCATTTCTGAAATTTAAGAAGACAATTATCTCTAGGTTGCTAGGTGTTTGACGAAATGTGTGAATGAAGTATTTCTGATTTTGTCATTAAAAATCTACAATACTATCATTAAGTGGTAATGTTAATATTTTATTGAGATATGTTTTCAACATTAAAAATTATTGATTTCCTAAAAGGGACTTATACAATATTTTTATTATTTTAAGTTGGTGTTTAGAGTGCAAAATGTCTATTTTGGTCATGAATATGGATGAATAACACCCTATCATCATAATAATTATTTCTCCCAACCAAGAGATATTAAGACAAGGAAAATATTATAAGTTTTATTGTTTTTATAGTTATATAAATTTATAAGTAATTTAAAATGGATAAATAAAGGATGGCAAGTTTATTATGGATTTGAAAACAATTGTAAATTAGTGGACATTTGGCTTTGGGATAAGAAGAACTCCTCTTTGAGACTCTTGTCACTTTTGATATCTTATATGGTTGTGAAGTTTGGGGTTGCAACGTCTCCATAGAATCGTTGAGAAAGATAAACTAAATCCAAAATCATTTATACCTTATAATCTTAAAATTAAAGTCAATACACCTTATCCTATCATCCTTATAAAAACGAGTCTTTCCTTTGTTGAGAGCATGACTATGACTAGATACTTGATGTACAAGACCAAGATAAACAACATGGAAGACAAGGGGCTTCCTAATGTCGCTTCAAAATCCAATCAAAAACCACCTGCAGCTCAAGCGAAGTTGGCATGAAGATGCAAAGCCTTGGCTAAATCATTGGGGTGTCAAGGTAGAGGTCACTTCGCAAAATAACGATAATACTAAAAAATATTATTACATCTAAGTTTAAAGAGAATTTGTAGTGTGATAAAGAATTAGAGGATAAGACACAATTACAATATTACACGGAGGTGATCAATCATAATCTATGATATCAAAAGCAACTCTTTGTTTTAACTAGTGTAAAGAAGAAAATCAACATTTCTAAAATAGAACAAACTCTCATGAGCTCCATGGTGAAACATGGCATTGGAAAATTCATAAAATGTCGTGGGTCAAAAGAATTTGTCATCTTTATGACACTAAGAGGGTTGAAGATGCAAAGTACTTTCTCTTAAAATGTTCTCGATACACACACATTAGATCTCAATTTCAAAATATTTGTTACAATACCGACCTTTATAACATTTTAACTCATCAAAACTATAGTGACTTAGTAATGTTTGTCTTAAAGTTTTTCGAGGACAAAAATAAAAATTCAAAGCAAACCAAGTAATTCCTTACCTACTTTTTAAGGTTCATAAGCTAATGTTGGTCTTAGTGGATATTAATAACCACCACCACCATCATCATAATCATAATATTGACCTTTAAATATTTGGTTTTTAAAAAATTAAAGATTTTTTGTATTTTGTGTATAATTATTATTATTTTTTTAATTTATGCATTTTTTATTGATGAATAAAAGATTAAAAAATAACATGAATCATCAGGAGCTCTTTGAAAAAGAAGAGATTAACAATTGTGAAGTAAAGTGGCCATAGGAGTTGTAGAGGGAAAATTTAAAGGATTCATACTTATTTTGAGATATAAAATTTCGAGGAATCTTATTAGTGAAATCGCTCTCTGTTGTAGATGTTGTGGTGTTATGTCATGTTTGGGGTTTTAAAAAATATTAGGGTTAAGAGGGGATTTATATGTGGTATAGTGTAATGCAATTATGAATGATGGAATTTTGTTAGGTTTGGTTTTTCCAAAATTTGGGTTTAGAGGGGAGGGGAGGGGAAGAAAAGTATTGTTTAAGGTTTAGAGGGAGAGTAGGGGAGAAAAGGAAAAGCGTGTTTTTTTTCAAAAATTTGGGTTTAGAGGGGAGGGGAGGGGAGGGGAGGGGAGAAAAGGAAAAGTGTTGTTTAAGGTATTGTATTAAGATTATTGGTGGTTTTTGTGTTATGTTTAGTGAGTCCTCTTAACTTGTTCATAATAATGATAAGTTTTACTATTCAAATAATAATGATATGAATACATCGTTGTATCCATGTGTAGAGATTTTATTTTATATTAGTACTCTCAAAAAAATATCTATATGTCAATATTTTGTTTCATATTAATATTTTACATATAAAAAGTGAACTTTAATATATATTATATATCATCATACTTAAAAGGTGTTTGAGAGGAGGATTGTTTTGCCAATTTTTTTTATTATATTTTAAGTTCTCTCATAAAAGAAATGTTGCACAAGCATTTTTTAATCATCATTCTAGCTTTTTCATTTATTTTAGTTAAGTGATATGAAGACAAGGAAAATATTATAAGTTTTATTGTTTTTATAGTTATATAAATTTATAAGTAATTTAAAATGGATAAATAAAGGATGGAAAGTTTATTATGGATTTGAAAACAATTGTAAATTAGTGGACATTTGGCTTTGGGATAAGAATAACTCTTCTTTGAGACTCTTGTCACTTTTGATATCTTATATGGTTGTGAAGTTTGGGGTTGCAACGTCTCCAGAGAATCGTTGATAAAGATAAACTAAATCCAAAATCATTTTATAACTTATAATCTTAAAATTAAAGTCAATACACCTTATCCTATCATCCTTATAAAAACGAGTCTTTCCCCCATTAAGAGCATGACTATGACTAGATACTTGATGTACAAGACCAAGATAAACAACATGGAAGACAAGGGGTTTCCTAATGTTGCTTAAAAATCCAGCCAAAACCACTTGCAGCTCAAGCAAAGTTGGCATGAAGATGCAAAGCCTTGGTTAAATCATTGGGGTGTCGAGCTAGAGGTCACTTCGCAAAATAATGATAATTCTAAAACATACTATTACATCTAAGTCTAAAGAGAATTTGTAGTGTGATAAAGAATTAGAGGATAAGACACAATTGCAATATTACAAGGAGGTGATAACCATAATCTACGATATATCAAAAGCAACTATTTGTTTTAACTAGTGTAAAGAAGAAAATCAACATTTCTAAAATAGAACAAACTCTCATGAGTTCCATGGTGAAACATGGCATTGGAAAATTCATAAAATGTCGCGGGTCAAAAGAATTTGTCATCTTTGTGACACTAAGAGGGTTGAAGATGCAAGACACTTTCTCTTAAAATGTTCTCCATACACACACATTGGATCTCAATTTCAAAATATTTGTTACAATACCGACCTTTATAACCTTTTAACTCATCAAAACTATAGTGATTTTGTAATGCTTTTCTTAAAGTTTTTCGAGGACAAAAATAAAAATTCAAAGCAAACCAAGTAATTCCTTACCTACTTTTTAAGGTTCATAAACCATTGTTGGTCTTGGTGGATATTAATAACCACCACCGCCGTCATCATAATCATAATATCAACCTTTAAATATTTGCTTTTAAAAAAATTAAAGATCTTCTATATTTTGTGTATAATTTTTTTTTTATATAATTAATGCATTTTTCATTAATGAATAAAATATTAAAAAATAACATGAATCATAAGGAGCTCTTTGAAAAAGAAGAGATTAACAATTGTGAAGTAGAGGGGCCATAGAGGGAAAATTTAAAAATTCATACTTATTTTGAGATATAAAAATTTCAAGGAATTTTATTAGTTCTATGATTTTAAAATGTATAATTTTATAAAAATATTTAAATTTTAAAAAATTTAAGTGAATTGATTTTATTATATAGAATTAGGAGAAATGTCAATTAGGTTTACTTCACGTGTTTGGGAAGAATAATTGTTATCCTCTCCACCACATGTTGAGTTTTTAACAAGTAAATCGGGTTTAGCTCAAATGGTTGGGAGAAATAATTATTATCCTTCCTATCCAAGTTCAATTCCTCTATATATATTGAAACATAAAATATCATAACCTAACTCCATACATGAAACTAAAATACTATATCCATATAAATAATCTATATTAAATAAACATGAAAAATATTTTATTTTTCAAAATATAAATAATAGGAAGGTAATAAATTTGAACCTAACTCCATACATCAAGCTAAAATACTATTCCCATATAAATAATCTACATTAAATAAACATGAAAAATATTTTATTTTTCAAAGTATAAATTATAAATAATAGGAAGGTAATAAATTTGAAGAAAAAGAAAAGAATTTAAGAATATTTTATTTCTCAAAATATAAATAATAGAAAGGTAATAAATTTGAACCTAACTCCATACATCAAGCTAAAAGACTATTCCTATATAAATAATCTACATTAAATAAACATGAAAAATATTTTATTTCTCAAAGTATAATTTATAAATAATAGAAAGGTAATAAATTTGGAGAAAAAAAAAAACTTAAGAATATTTTATTTTTCAAAATATAAATAATAGGAAGGTAATAAATTTGAACCTAACTCCATACATCAAGCTAAAATACTATTTCCATATAAATAATCTACATTAAATAAACATGAAAAATATTTTATTTCTCAAAGCATAAATTATAAATAATAGGAAGGTAATAAATTTGAAGAAAAAAAAAAGAACTTGAGAAAAATGTGAAGAAAACCTCCTTTGATTTTCACTTCCGTGAACTTATTGGATAAATATTATTTAAGATATTGATTGTTTTGGTCAACGAAGAAATTTGATCTTAATAGTGGATTTAAAAGGCAAGTAGATTTGCTTATTATTAATTTATTTCTACTTTTGTTTTATAAAGATTCCTATCTAATTCCGTCCACAAATAACTTTTTTCCATTTATTATATTCTTTACTTTTATTCCATCTTTTTTATTGTTGTTATTTCATTTAACTTTTTAGTTTTATTTCATTTCTTTCGAAAGGTTCACAAGTGCCCTTTCCATTTCATTTGACTCTACCCTTACTTTTACTTCAATGCATTTTTAATATTTTAAATTTTTGTAGTTTTAATTTTAAAATTTTCAGAAAAAAATTCAAGTTTTATCAAAATCTTAATATAGATTTCTCGAATAGGGTGTTATGACAAAGTCAATGAAGATCATAGTGGAGAACACACGTCCTGCCACTAGAGTGCTCTTTACTTTTGGTGGGAGTGTGTAGCTTGGTACATAGTTATATCAATTAGATGGGCCTCCAACTTTTGATAATATATATAAAAATTACAATAATATTGGGGGAAGTGAAGACAGCAATAAGACTTCAAAGTTTTTGGTCAATAAGATATCACATAAATGAGATTTAAAATTTAAAATAAATAATTTTTTTAAAAACTTTGGGTAAAGGGGTGTATATTTTATGGTCAACCATGAACTAATAGAAAGTCAGGCCTAACTCAAAGCTATATACCATGCCTATCGGCAGGTATATAAGGGCATTAAGGTGATATGTTGGCTCAAGCATGTGATAGCATTATGGACCTATATTGTCCTATCAATGATAGGAGGGAAACTTATTGCAATTTCACTTGGACAATTAATTTGTAGCAATCGCTCGACGACAATGAAATGACTAGATGAATTAATGGTGGATAGTTTTTTATGTTGGGTTCACCTTTGGAACTTTACATTCTCTAGTTTGCTTGGAGATTAAGCGGTGGCTTGATGCCCCTGATTGGTGGTGTTGGCTCCTTTTCTCTTTTCATGTCGTGGGAAAGGGGTCACGTTCTGCGTGGTTGTGGGTCTCGGTGGAGACTGGGTATGCAGCCTGAAGGCCTACCCCATCTAACAGAGGAAATGGATGTTGGGTCTGCTATTAAGTCAACTCCAAATATTGAAGATTGTGGTGACCCAGAATCCCGTCTGGTGGACTCTCTGTGTAACACCCTGTTTCCCCTAGCTTGTAAATATAACTATAAATGGCCAAGAGACTATGGCAAACTTTAAATGTGTGAATATTGATTTGATGAACCTTTGTTTGAAAGGTAAACAAATGTGAACCTAATTAATTACTAAGAAAATGGACAAGTGTTGCGTGACTACTGGAGGGGGGGTGTACTTGGAAAGACCACGGATGCCACATGAAGAGAGGGTGAAGGGGACCAGGAATGGTTGCGATAACCTTTACCAAACCAGTTCTTACTGGATTTAATTGCTCAGGACCAAAACCGTCCTCTGACCTAGAAATGAATTACAGTCAGGTTGGTGGGTGGGAAAACCTCCTCAAGAGTTAATGAGGGGATGGGGCATAGCACTCATTTGTAAGGCTCCCAGACCCGGCCACAGGCTGGGAATTCGAGCCACACGCGACCTTGGTGAAAGAGGCGAGAAAGGAAGGTGTGGCAGGCAAACGAAAAACACGCCTGCGAAGAGCGCAGAGATGGGAAGTGAATCTCGGGGATTCAAGGAAGATTCAAAAACTAAGCGTTCTGGATACATGAAATGGTAGAGAAGGTTTTGGATACAAGTTGATAAACGAGACTAGTCCTCCTTGTTTGGTATCATGTAAACCATTGCCAGGATCCTGCGGGAAGAGGAGAGTAACCTCTGTCCCTACTGTGGCTGAGAGAGAAGAAAAGGTTGTGTTGTAGAGCATCGTGGTCTAGCTCAGGGGTGGCTAGTGGTAAATCCATTTGGAGTGTCTGAGCCTACGGTTGGGTGGAAATGGGTATCCCTTCCAGTAGTCGCTTACATTGATTGGTTCTGATAAGTCTTTTCCCTGCTTCAATTGTTGAACTAGAATGATGAATGATTATTTGGTCTTATATATGTGTGTGTGTGTGTGTGTGCATTTTACAATCGTCTTCTGTGTGAAATGGTTATGTTATGTGTATGTTTCTGTCTCCTTGTGAATTCACACTCCCCGCTCATAGACTGTATGTCCAGCGTAACCCCGGAGGCTTTCCCGAGCATAGAAGGTTTCACGGTCGAGATAGAAGATCTCGTGTCGACTTGAAACCACCCATCTGAAGAAGGGTACCTCTCCCAGACCCCCTTGCCATGTGAGTTGCCAGGGCCAAGTCCCTAACCCGTTCAACGTGAATCCCAGGAAAGCGATGATGTGAAGGTCTTGGAAGGGAAGGCATTCCCCTGTCTGAGGGATGAACAAATGAGATCCACTCGGAGGAAACCAAGGGTTATCATGATCATTGGCCATGAGAAAGTACGTGGGAGTTAGCCCCTGAGCCATCATATCTGTGAGTTCGGAGTTCGCGCAACAGGAGAATCGCGCGTTGGTGCGACTAAACCTCCAAAACCCAAAGTTTTGAAACCCGAAGTCGCGATGTGATCTGGACCGTAGATCCAAGGATCTATCAGGACCCACCTTGACCGTCGAATCTGTGAGTTCAGAGTTCGTGCAATGGGAAAATCGCGCGTTGGTGCGACTAAACCCTCGAAGCCCGAAGTTCTGAAACCCGAAGTCGCGATGTGATCTAGACCGTAGATCCAAGGATCTATCGAGACCCACCTTGACTGTCGGATCAACTAGTTCTGAGTTTGCGCATTGGGGAGATTGCGCGTTAGTGCTCCCAAGCCTTCCGAAGCCGAAGTCGCGAAGCGACCTAGACCGTGGATCTATGGATCCTACGGGACTCCCCTCGGCCGTTCGATCCATGAGATTTGAGTTCATGTTTTGGGAGGACTGTGAGTTAAAGTGGCCCCAAACCCCGAACGTTGAAATTTCCCTCAACCAATAGGTTAGACGAGGGTTATGCCAGATATTGGAAAGATTGATGACTGGGCCCTCTCTCTCGGGGTTAGACCCTAGAGACGATTCGAGATGAGATAGTTGGAGGGAAAGAAAAAACGAAAATTTATTCTGCCCCACCCTACGGTAAAAGAGTATTTGAGGAGCGGGTGTGTTACAAATTGGTATCAGAGCATGGTTACAACACTCGGCCTGTTTGGGCTCATGGACGAGTTGCGTAAAAACCACATTAAAGGGCAACATCCTACCTTACTCCCTTCCTAAAAAGTACAATTAATCCCTTATTATAGAAAATAATGACAACTTACTGTTGTATGTGTATGTATTTAAGAAATATGAATTATGTGTTGGTTATGAACTAATATAATGTTAGCTAACAACAAGTGTTTTGTCTGCACTCAAGCGGTCGATCAACCGCGGGAAACTGCAATCATATAGAATGGTGACGCACCACGAAGTGGGGGATGGATCCCACAATAGAGACGAAGAGTTTGACGAGAGAAGGGAGGAAGAAACCCCTCCAGATCTGGCTGAGACTGTGAGGAGTCTCATGGTCGAATTACAGAGCCGCAAGGCCGACAACGAGATATTGATAAAAGAGCAAGAGAAGCAAATGGAAATCAATGCATTCTTGTTGCAAAGTTTATCCAACATACAAAGACAACTGCAACATGGACCTGACACCAGTCATGTGGACCGATGACAGACAAAGAGGAGTCGAAGTTCACTTGAGATACGGAAACGTGGTCCGTTAAGTGGCCACACTGGGAGGAGTACCTTGAGAAAGGTCCAACCTGGAGATAGGGGAAAAGTGTCAAACGAATCCTATGGAAAGGAAACTGGCGACTCGGAGGGATCTTCTAGTAGTAGAACTAGTTCACATTCTCAAAGAAAACGAAAGAAACGAAAGCATTCCAAAAGTCATAATCTCAAAGAATTCAGGAAGGCCAAACCACCCTCTTTTGACGGTGAGATTAAGAAAGGAGAGGAGGTGGAGGCTTGCCTGCTTTGACT
>SNQJ01S0025007.1:0-19563 GCA_010110895.2 Picea sitchensis
TAAGCCAGGGAATAACCTATACCCAACCCTTAACCCCCTCAATACATGAGCCCTAAGTGCACTATGCATATACCTCTTTTTGAATTCCCCACAACCCTTGCATCTCCATCTTGGTTCTCTAACAATTTCTCTATGCTTCAAAACACTTTAAATTTTAAGCCCTTAGGTTTGTCCCCAAACCCCTATACATATGTATTCATAAAGTTATTTAGGCTACAATAAATGTAGTATTCATTGCATTAAGAGCACACACGTGCTCATGTGACTAGAAATAAATGAGGTTGAGTTTGTTTGGTGCTCATCCCTGCCAAGAAGGAACGCATGTGTATTCCTGATGGGTAGGTATATGTGCCAAGCACACTCCTCAACCTCATCTGTCCAAAAAAAATCAAATTAGTTGGGCATCTACACGTAGAAATAGAAACAACAGAGATTTTTTTGTTCTTTTTGTCTTTTTGGAAAGAAAACTTGTGTCTTCTTGTGTAATTGGTAGACAAATTTGTGCAATTGTAAGACAATTGGCTATGGATAGAAAACTTGTGTCTTATTATTTAATTGGTAGACAAATTTGTCCAATTGGAAGGCAATTGTTAGTAGAATAAAAACTTGTGTCTTCTTGTGTATTTGGTAGACAAATTTTTTCAATTGGAAGACAATCATCTTTGGAAATATTTCTTGTGTCTTCTTGAGTAATACCAAGAAAAATTTGTGTAATTGGAAGATAATTTTCATTGGAAATCAAACTTCTGTCTTCTTGTGTAATTTGTAGAAAATTTTATTTAACTAGAAGACAATTGTCAATGGAAAGAAAACTAGTGTCTTCTTGTATAATTGGTAGATAAATTTGTGTAATCGGAAGACAATTGTCAATGGAAAGAAAACTTGTTGTGGTGTGCTTGAAAGACAATTGTTCTCTTTAAACATGGGGAACCTATGGAATTGAAGTAGAAATTCTTCGAGGAAAGAAAAACCCATTGAAAAGGTAAATGAAGAAAGATAAAAGGAAAGGTTAGGTGTGCCAAAATGCAAGCTTTCAGTAGAGGGAAATCCAATTTCTAGTGGAATAGATGTCATTGTTGTGTCTCCTCTATCAGCACAAGAAAAATGCAAGATTTTAGTAGAGACCAATCCATTTTAGACTTCTATTGAACCTCCAATCACTATCTCATAAAGACAAGTTGTTGTGGATGTCCAGATGATGGAGGATTTGCTTGGAGTTGATTATAAAATGGATGAAATTAGAGAGGAAATTGGTGCACAACCTTCTGGTGAAGAAGTTCTTGTGGTGCAACCTATTGTTGGAAAGTTAGACATTCCAAAAACTAGTCATGGGCATGTCCACTCTCCTCCCAGAATTTATTTGTCATTGATTGAAGGGGTAAGAATTGCTATGTTGTTAACTCCACATCAGGGAGGTCAAGAGTGCTAGAATACAAGTTCATCATCCCTACCTAGATTGAACATTGTGCAACGAAGAACTCCTAAAAACATTTAGGTTGATGGAAGTGGTCTAGCATCACTTGAAGGTAATTTACCTAACCAGACTGTTCATTTTCATTCTTATAAAATCATTAAAGAATATTTTGAACCAAAATATGATGCCACTAAATGTGAATTATTTTTTCTTTGTTAAAATCTATTATTTTGACCACTGTTAGGAGAATTTTAGGCATTAAAACAATCAAAAGTTTAGAAAAAAAACATTGTATTGTTAAAAACCTTGTGGATGTTTTTCAAAAAAATGGTAAGAAATCTCATTCTAAAGATCGTAATGCATCCTGACATGTCTTGTAACAACCATTTGTTATCAAGATCACAAGAAAACATTGTTTTCTCTAACAAACCTCTCATCTCATGAAATTCAATATCAAAACCCTTAGAAACTATTCTAATAGACGAGATAGCCTCGACACAGGTGGCCCAATAGATTGGTGCACCTTCACTGATAGGATACCTCATTCTAACATGAAGTTAATTGGAGAAATTAAGGGACTAGTACAGGCTTTCTATCATGAGAACACTAGGCCTTCTTCCAACCAAAAATATGTACTAAAATTGACAAGGGGATCTTGGGACTGTGAACCCCACATTAAAACTTTCTTGAAAAGAAACAAACATAAGTGTATGAGATATTCAGGACAGTATATAGTTCACTTAACTTCGACCAAAGATGTTTCCATAAATACAAGCCTTGTTATGTTCAAATAAACACAATTCGTAACACATGTTGTTGTAGATATCACATTGAGTATGGTTATTATTATGACACACCCACACTCACACATATTTTGTGTATTGCATAACACCATTGTGTAGGAATTCTCAGTTTTATTTCCTCCATAATCATCTAGAGACTTTATTCACAACATCTTGTGTACAAGGCCAGAGGGTTGTACATTCTATCAAAAATATTGCTTAGATGGGACATGCCCTAGGCGTGGTGGAATGGAATTACTAAGCAAGTGTATCCATGTGAGAAATGAGTATGAATTAGGGAGGAAGGAGGTTTACTTGAAAAGCTTTAAATATGTCTTGTATTATATTGATGGAGGTAGGGAAAGAAAAAATACACAAATGGTGACTTCTAGGTATGAGTATGTGACTTCATCAAGGACTTCTTAGAAAACACACAATAATATGTTCATCATGTCCATGTGGCTCGATGGTAGGACGATCATTTTAGAATATGCATAGACACATTTCCTATTGGTATTGTCTTATAAGTGGTTAATTTTGTTGATAATTACAGCCTTCAACCGAAAAATGAGATTCAAATCCAATATTATAACTCAGAGTAGATTAGCGTAATGATCCATATCACATACATACATGGACTAGATAGTAACGAAGAAAATAAAGTTATATTGAAGGAGTATCACTTATACATAAGAGATGATCGGTGCCATGATTTAACCTACATACAAAATTTATTTCATTTGTTTTACGATAAACTTAACGATAAGAACGTACAAATGGATCAACATTGGATTTGGTCAAATGGTTGCGCAGGCTAGTTCAAAATATCTTGTGTATTTCAATGGTTGTATATGTTGCACAAAAAAATCAAAGTACCACATATTTAGAAATATTTCAAGTTTGGGCACAGGAAAGAGGATCATGATGGAGCAGGAACATACATCAAAATAGTGTTACGCAAGCAAGAAATGAAGTTCACAACTAATTCTCTCACTCAAGAAGTAAAATCCAATGTTGAATGGTGTTCTTTAGTAATTGGAGAGTGAGCAAGAACCTGTGAAGACCAATCACCAAGGAAAGGACATGTACAAAGATATTTTTGGTAGTTAGTCAATGTATATTGATCATAGTGGTATTAATGAAAAGCAATCTAGGGAAGTTGTGGATTCCATTCAGTTCAAACATCAGACAATGCAATAGTTGAAATCTGGACGAGAAAACTCTCTTTCTTATGTGGTCCATGTAGTAGTAATGAATGGGATGATTTTGAATCCACAGCCTAGGTTGATAGATGGGATTGTGTATCAGTCCCCATTTTTCAATGTATACCTATGGAATTATCCCAGTTGGAGGAGGACCAATCAAATAATTCAGAATATTATGATCACATCTCAAATCGTGTGTTGTCAGGTTCAGTGAATATTCTAATAATTTTTGAATAACTAGCATCAATGTTTTATTCTTTGATCATTTAGTGGACTCGTGTGTGGAACTTCCTTTTTTGTAGGGCACATATATATAGTGGTTTCCCAAAAATGTAATGAATGGGGAACTAACTATTGTTTGGCATGTTTCTTAGAGGAAAAGTAGACCCTCCTTCTCTCAATAATAGACTCTGAAGGCATTGAATTTATGATTGGGTCGATGGTTATTAAAGGAGAATATCTGAATAGGATGAAAGAACATGGAATAAATGTGGTTATGGATTTCAAGATTATAGACCAAGAGAAGTTTTATACCACTTTACAAACTTGGTTGTTGGTACAAACCTCCAAATACAAACAATTCCAAGTAAGAAATCATCAAAGGTATGATACTTATTTCCTTACGCTAAGCACGAGAATTTAATGGATACCATCAATATTAGAAGTGATCCCAATGATATACTTGAATGACCATAGGTATGTATACCACCCAATGATTTTCGGAAAGATGGGATATATATTGCATTTCCATGTCGGGCCTCTCCTTGACTTGCTTTGTCTTTCCTTCTCATGTCTTGCCTTTCCATGCCTTGCCTTGACTTGCCTTGTCTTTCCTAGGCCTAGACCTATCCTATTACCTATACATGTATCTATACCTAGACCTATACCTAGACATATACCTAGACCTTACATTGTCTTGATTTTCCTTGTCTTTCCATGCTTTTCCTCGCCTTGTCATGTCTTGTCTTGTCTTGTCTTTCCTTTCCTTTCCTTTCCTTTCCTTGTCTTACCTTGCCTCATCTTCCATACCTTGCATTATATTGACATGCCTTGTCTTTCCATAATCTTATTTAATACATGCCAACAGTCAAAACTAGGATGTTACAAGGTGCTAAATTATCAAAATATGTAATAAGCACTAGAAAGATGATACAAATGATGTCATTGGAAAATTATTAATGTGTAAGAGGAATAATTGAACAATTATTTAATATTTATGATTGATTGAAATGTTGGCTTCATTTTACGGTTGTTATGGTATTCTTTTATTTTGTGGTTCATTTTTGTTGTTAGGGAACTATGTATAGCCTTGTCTTGCCTTTCCTTTCCTTTCCTTGTCTTTCCTTTGCAATCCTTGCCTTGTTTTGACTCACCTTGCCATGTTTAGACTTGACTTGTTTTCCTTGTCTTGTCATGTCTTTCCTTACCTTGTCCATGTCTACCCTTGCCTTGCATTGTCTTGTCATTATTTTCCTTGACTTGCATTTCTTTCACTTTCCTTGCCATGTCTAGGCATGTCTTTCCTTTGCTTTCCTTTCTTGCCTAGACTTGCCTTGTATTTTCTTGTCTTGCCTTGCCTAACATTACATTTCCTTGTCTTGTCTTTCCTTTCATTTCCTTTCCGTGTCTTGCCTTTTCTTTTCTTTCCTTTCCTTGCCTTGAATTTCCTTTCTTTGACTTGCCTTTCCATGTCTAGCCTTGCCTTTCCTTTGATTTCCTTGATTTCCTAGCCTTTCCTCACCTTGCCTTACCTTTCCTTGCCTTATATTTACATGCCTTTCCTTGCCTTGCCTTGCTTTGGCTTTCCTTTCCATGTCTATACTTGCCTTGCCTTTTTTTTCCTTGCTTTCCTAGCCTTGCCTTTTCTTTGATTGACTTGCCTTTCCTTACCTTGCCTTTCCTTTCCTTGTCTTGTCATGCCTTTCTTTTCCTTACCTTTATTTTACTTTCATTTCCATGTCTAGCCTTTCCTTTCCTTGCTTGCCTAACCTTGCCTTGATTTCTCTTTCCTTTCCTTCCCTTACCTTTCATTTCCTTGCCTTGTATTGCCTTGCCTTGTCTTGTCTTGCCATGCATTGCCTTGTGTTTCCTTGCCATGCATTGACTTGCCTTGCCTTGATTTGATTTTCCTTCCCATGTCTAGCATTTCCTTTCCTTTTCTTGCCTTGTTTTCCTAGCCTTTACTTGCCTTTGTTTGTCTTGCCTTGCCTTTCCTTGGCTTGTATTTTCATCTCTTGTTTTTCCATGCCTTGCATTGTCTTTACTTTCCATTGTAAAAATTTTAATGGGTAAAAGGAATAATTGAACAAATATTTCATATTGTGATTGATTGAAATTTTGGCTTCATTTTATGTTTGTTATGGTATTATTGTATTTTGTGGTTCATTTTTGTTGTCAGAGAACTATGTCTATCCTTTTCTTACCTTACCTTTTCTTCCCTTTCCTTGACTTGTCTTTCAATGCCTTTCCTTGCCTTGCCCTCCTTTGACTTTCCTTTCCATCTCTAGCCTTGCATTTCCTTTGCTTGCCTAGACTTGCCTTGTCTTTTCTTGCCTTTCCTTGCCTTTCATTGATTTCCTTTCCTTTGTTCACCTTGCCTTTCCTTGCCTCATCTTGCCTCGCCTTGCCTTGATTTGACTTTCTTTGTCATGTCTAGTTTTTCCTTTCCTTCGCTTGCCTAGACTTGCCTTGCCTTTGTTTGCATTGCCTTGCCTTGCCTTTCCTTTCCTTCCCTTGCATTGTCTCATCCATACTTTCCATGCCATGTCTTGTCTTTCCATGTCTAGCCTTGATATTTTTACCTTGACTTTTTTTGCCTTGCCTTGCCTTGCCTAGACCTAGACCTAGACCTAGACCATGATTGTGCCTCACTGAGAAAAACCTAGTTATAGAGATCCTCCAATATGTTAAATTTTGCAGCATCGACAATCATTCTCCAATGAGAGGCCATCTGGGCCACCCTAAGGCTATCCAGAGATATTTGGAGAATCAACCAATCTTGTGAGGTATTAAAAAACTCCATGGGAAACATACAACCTTTGTGAGTCAAACCAAAAGTCAGGAGGAACGAGATGTTATATGATCTTGTGAATCTAGCCAAGGAAAAGGAAGAATTCTTGTAGGTCTAAGACAAAAGTCAAAATGTAAGTCTAATCCAAAAGTCAGGAGGAGCGTACAAACTCTATGAGAATAGACAGAATAGTGCAAAATTCAGAAAGAAAATACAACCTTTGTGAGCCTAGTCAAGCCTTGTTATCGATGAGAAAAAGTGAAGGCATCTAGAAAATGTTAGGTTGAATGTACAATTCCTATGAGCTAGAGACAAACAAGCTTACCTATGCAAATAATGTAAGTGTATTGATCTAGTCTGTTGTCACGTGTAACATTATCCACCATGGAAATAAGTTCAAGTTACCTAACTCAGTTGTAAAATTCGAATTGCATGTTTAGTCTGAGTTGTCAAACTCAAGTTGCAAAAGACAAGTTGTATGTCTAGTTTGAGTGGTAAAAGTCAAGTTGACAAGTCATGTTGCATGTTTCATGCATGCATGTTGCATGTCAAGTTGCATTGCATGCATGTCAAGTTGCATGTTGGGTTGGCATGCCATGCATAAGCCAAGTATCAAGTGTGAGTTGGCATGCAAGGTTCAATTAAGTCAAGTCACAATTCAAGTTGTAGAGACATGCAACCTCTTAATAATTTGAACACTCTCTCCTCTCCTTCAGTGCCTTATATATACAGATCTCACCCCCCTCTTCTATACACACAATGTTATGCAGCGCAAGAGTGAAGGAGACAGGGTCGTGAAGGAGTATAGTATTGTTGTGTATACTAGCAGTAAGAGACACTGATTATTTTTGTGCATACCAATAGTAAGAGATAGCAAGTATTGTTGTGTATATCAGCAGTAAGAGACAATGAGTATTGTTGTGTATATCTGTAATAAGAGACAACAAGTATTGTTGTGTATATCAGTAGTAAGAGATAGTGAGTATTGCTATGTATATTAGAAGTAAGAGACAATGAGTATTGTTGTTTTTATCAACATTAAAAGATAGAAAAGAGTGTTGGTTTATATCAACAGTAAAGAGTGTTGGTTTTTGTGTTTGTTGGTCACACAGTCAGGTACTTTTATGGTGGATTATTGTACTTGATCTTACATATTATTTGCAATTAAAGGAAGATTGTTTTCTAGATTTTTCCCCCCTTTTGTGTTTCTCCAGGGTAAATTCTTGTGCATGTGTGATATTCTATTTGAGTACCTACTATACTTCTATTCATCATTTCGAGTATTTATTTGTTGGTTGAAAAATCAAGTATTGTTTAAAGCATTGAAGAAACTAAAGAAATAATTTGCATATTGAATCAAGCTCTATAATTTAACATGATAACAGATCTAAGGATGTGAAAGATCTTGTTGAAGTGCGGGAACAAGGTACATACAGATCCAATAGAGCTTGATCAGTTTCCAACATGATTTCCATGGAATCCTCCATTTCTATTAGAGTCGAGGATAGGCTTGAAGGAGCTTCCAACTCCAATGTGTGGAAGCTCAGGATAATGAATATCTTGCAGGAGCATGAGCTTGAGAAGTGTGTGACCTCAGTGATGGAGGAACCCACCTATAATGTAGGAAGAGTAGCCTTTAGGAAGAGTCAATCAAAGGCCAAGATAATTATCTTTGACTCAATCAAAGACAGTATAATTCCAGCAATGTCTTCGTTAATGACTACCAAGGAATGTATGGATACCTTGGTAAATCCGTATGAGAAAAAGGCACCAAGTCAGAAGGGGAAAATTAAGCAGAAGCTTAAGTATTTGAAGATGGAGAAAGGTGAATCAGTAGCATCTTTCTGTTCTAAGATATCCCAGATCAGAGATCAGCTCTTGGTCACCGGTGTCATAGTAGATGATGATGACTTAGTGCATGCCATATTTGATGGTGTTCCTTCTTCATGGGATACTTTCTTATCTAGCGTGAGTGGAAGAGAGATTCATCCCACGTTTGAGAGGATATGGCATGATTGTCTCCAAGAGGAGAGTCGAACTACTACCACAAGCGAGCAGGTAGCTGACAGCATTCAGAATTAGCATCAATATTCAAGGGAAAGAAGAAGGCCACTTTCTATAAAGGCTCTCAGAAGAAGATAAATACTAAAGGCACGTTCAAAATAAATAATATTGATACATATAATATTAAATGCTTTAATTGAGATAAGTCATGTCACTTTGCTAGAGACTGCTGGTATAGGAAGAAAAATCCAAGAAAATGGAAACATCATGCCTCAACTGTTGAGGATGATGAATCTAAAAGAAATCAAAAAAGTCTGTCTAATGAAACAGAAAATAGAAACTAATATTACTTGGTTTCTTCTTTATCTAGTACAGATATCATAGGGCCAAAAACTTGGTTAGTAGATAGTGGTGCATCAAAGCACATGACAGGGTACAAGGAGATCCTTATAGATTTCAAGAAGAAATCATTTGCAGAGAAAGTTGAGCTTGGGGATGACAAATTTTACAAGATAGAGGGAGTAGGCTCTATCTCCTTCAGATTGGAATCTGGGGAACATACAACCTCTGTGAGCATAGACATTCTATTGCAAAAGTCAGGGGGGACATTCAACCTCTGTGAGCATAGACAGACTAGTGCAAAATTCAGGGGGAATGTACAACCTCGATGATCCTAGTCGAGACTTATGAGCCATGAGAAAAAGTGAAGGCATCTCACAAAATTTAGGTTGAATGTACAATTCTTATGAGCTAGAAACAAATAATCTTCCCTATGCAAATAATGTAAATGTATTGATCTAGTGCATTGGAACGTGTAACATTATCCACCATGAAAAGAAGTTTGAGTCACCTAACTCAGTTGTAAAAGTTGAATTGCATGTTTAGTCTGAGTTTTCAAACTCAAATTGTAAAAGACAAGTTGTATGTCTAGTTCGAGTGGTCAAAGTCAAGTTGACAATTCATGTTGCATGTTGCATGTAGCATGTTGCATATTTCATGTTGCATACATGCATGTTTCATGTCACATGCATACATGTTGCATGTCAAATCGTGTTGCATGCATGTCTAGTTGCATGTTCGGTTTCCATGTCATGCCTATGCCAAGTCTCAAGGGAAATTTGGCATGCAAAGTTTAGTTAAATCAAGTCACAATTCGAGTTGTAAAGACATGCATATTCTTACTAATTCGAGCACTCTCTCCTCTCCTTTGGCGCCTTATATATACATAGCTCAACCCCATCTTATATACACACAATACTATGTAGCACAAGAGTGAAGGAGACAGGATCGTGAAGGAGTATAGTATCGGTGTGTATATCAACAGTAAGAGACAACAAGTATTGTCATGTATATCAGCAGTAAGAGACAGCAAGTATTTTTTTGTATATCAATAGTAAGAGACAATGAGTATTTTTTTGTATATCAACAGTAAGAGACAACAAGTATTGATGTGTATATCAGCAATAAGAGACAACAAGTATTGATGTGTATATCAGCAGTGAGAGACAGTGAGTATTTTTTTGTATATCAGCAGTAAGAGACAGTGAGTATTGTTGTTTTTATCAGCAGTAAAAGACAGAAAAGAGTGTTGGTTTATATCAACAGTAAAGAGTGTTGGTTTTTGTATTTGTTGGTCACACAATCAGGTACTTTTCATGGCGGATTATTGTACTTGATCTTATATATTATTTGGAATTAAAGGAAGATTGTTTACTGGAGTTTTCTCCCCTTTTGGGTTTCTCCAGGGTAAATTCGTGTGCATGTGTGAGATTCTATTTGAGTACCTCTTCTACGTTTGTTCATCATTTCAAGAATTCATTTTTTGGTTAATAGATCAAGTATTGTTTAAAGCGTTAAAGAAACTAAAGAAATAATCTGCAAATTGAATCAAGCTCTATAATTTAACATTATAAATGTTTTTTGCTGGGAAATGAAATGACAATGAAGAGGTACCCCTAGTTGTAACTTGATACCCTGAGTCTAATGAAACTGATGGTTAATCCATCCAGGACCCGGTTAGAGTTTTATCGTGAGTTGCAAATCGCCAGATCAGGCCATTCACGGACATGTTGGCAATTTAGTTCAAGGGCATAAAATCAAATTAGGTTAGCATAACGGAGTTTCATAACATCCTACACATATGTTTGGTCAAGTCCCACATGACCACACTACCCACAATCGCTTGACATAGTGTTCTTCAAAATCGACCCCTTGTTCAGAAATTGCATTATGTCTCACTGAGTAAAACACTAGATCCAGAGATCCTCCAACAACCACTTTTCCAGGTAACGAAATGACAGTGGAGTAGTACCCCTAGCTGTAAATCGATGCCTTGAGTCCAACGCATCCAATGATTTTGTTATAAAAATAGGTGTGCTTGTTTCACCATAGACAATATAGAAATATTGCCACCCAAACAAAGGCCGAAGCCACCCTCGAGCATCTTAACCTTGACACAGAAACTAATTCCAGAAGAAAACCCTAGAACCAATAGCCAACCAAGGTAGTGTAAATCTCCCCAAATCTAGCGTACCAAGCAGAAAGTCTAAACCATAACCAAGAGAAATTCCAAGCCAAAATCGAAAAAAATTTAGTTCCAGCTCCTCTCCAAACTTGTGCACCACTAGTCTTATGTAGTTGTGAGGGTGAGAGTCACAAATGAGCTCTAGCACCCTCCTATTTATGGTCCTCCAAGTGACCAAACTAGCTCGAATTCTACTCTTGGAGGCTAATAACTTAATATTACACTTTCTCTTGAGATGACTTGTCTTCTAGGGTTCTTATCCAACCGTGTAGGATTTCTCTAGCTTCCCGAAATATTCTAGTATCGTCAAAGGTTACACTTGGAGGTTAATACCTCCCATCACTACCATGATATCAACACTCCCTTCTATCTAGGGAGGTATTAAAGGTAGTGGTATTGGGCATAAACATACCATTCAACCGGTAGCACCATCATAGCCACACAGGCTATCTCAAATCATGAGCACCATCATCACTATCAGTATCATCTGATAGCATCAATTGCATCGTCTCTTTTAATCCATAATCCATCTGAGTAATTGGGCATGATGTTGAATAAGTCACTCACTCCACAAAGTGATACAAGAATCATTCTTCTAATCTGGACATATGTCCTAGAATAATAATTGATCCAACAGATGTTGGAATCCATGCCATGGGCTGCAAGGACTATTCTTCTAATCTGGACATATATCCTAGAAGAATGGTTGTCCTGGAACATTTTCCACGGGGATAATTTATGTCCATCAGCATACTGACTATCCATCTAGCTGGTAATCATCTCCAACACTAGTGATAGTCTCCATGGAAATTAGAACAATGTCATCCAATAGAACACAACTATGTCTATTCATAGTAGTATACAACTACTATCGAGTGGTACACAACCACTCTCAGTATCAAACTGCTACTAACTAGTGACACGCAGTCACTCTCAATGGATCACATCCATCACTGTAGAAAACAACTATTGTCCAGAGACATACAGTCTCCACAACAATCATATTGTCTGATATCAACCTACATAAAACAATATCATGATACAAATTGAGTCATCTCGACCATTCTTCCACTCACATCTGTGAGATCTAGAAGAGAATATTCCCTCAGAAGGTAAAACATCATCCATGGGATATCTAGACTATTCTTCCCAAGCATATATGAATAATTGTCCTTGATTTCTAAGCTTGGCCCATTCACCTAACTAGGCCATTCCTCTGGCACTAATCATAGTGCAACCTGGAGAAAATGAGTCTTCCCTGGGGAATGCTTGTCCATGATTGTTGAACCTATACCATTCACCTAACTGGGCCATTCCTCCAACACTAATCATAGTGAAACCTATAGAGAATGAGTCTTCCCTAGGGAATGATTGTCCAGACCATTTCCTAAGGAAATGATCGTCCTGCACCAACCTCCAAAAAGGACCATTCTTCGAAACTACTCACAATTGTGAACTTCAAAAGAATGACTGCCCAACGAGGCGGACCATTCTACTTGACCACTACTCAGAGGGACTGCCAAGAATAATGGTTGTCCTAGACCATTCCCCCACACTGGCCACAAGGGGAATCATTGTCTATGGTACATTGGAAATCTATCGGACCATTTTCATTACGATAATGACTGTTCGATCTAGACCATTTTCCAAACTGGAAAATGAATGTCCATCAGAAATCTCGAACCACTTTTTGAACTGGAAAGGAACTATCCATCCTAGACCATTTTCCAAACTCAAAAATGACCGTCCATAAATCAATAACATATCATTTCTCCCTCCCAACCTGGGAGTAATCACTTCCTTTTCCAATAAGGAAGTCATCTTCATGATCCCCAGCTTGTCTCTTAAGTACACAAACTTTTCATATTGGACAGAGGCTTTACCAAAATATTTGTTATCTACTCATCTGTGGAGATATAATGGAGAACCACTTCTCTCTTCTGGACTTTATCACGGAGAATATAATTCTTCATCTCAATATACTTTGTCCTATCATGGAACATCAATTTCTCTGAAATCTTCACATAGCTATGATCATTACAATATATCATGGTCGAATTCAACACCTGATCAGACGGTCCAGAAACAAACTTACGGAGCCACATTTCTTTTGTACAAGCATCACAAGCTGCAATATACTTTGCTTCTATAGTGCTAAGTGCAACAAACTTTTGTTTCCTGCTAGCCCATGACATCATGGAAAATCTCAAACTGAAACATATCCAAGTAGCACTTCTTTTATCATAGGAAGTTCTCTCCATGCTTTTGATGTATATGAGAGACTCTACATCAAGTTGCTTGAATCCATACAAGGTCTTCTTCCATTTCCATACATGGGTCTCTTTCTGGTATACCTCAAAACCTTGACATTTCTCTACATAAGCTTCTTTCTCAATTTTTTTTCTTAGGAAGAACAATCTTTTACATGTAAATTTCAATCCATGGATACTACAAGAGGTATATCTAATTTACTAGAACAAGTTGTCATCATAGTCTTCTCCTTCCTTCTGAAAGAACCTCTAGTTCTGAATATCGCAATGCTTTCCATTCATAGGTCTTTTTCACAATTTCTTACATACATTGTTCTTCATCACAACTTCGATTTCTTCTGCTTGATTTCTTATGCTTGATTTCTTCTAGTGGGTTAAAACCATGTTGGTAGTGTTATGATTTTCGGTATAATAACTAGTAGTTTTATCTTTTCTTTCTTTCTTGGATTCTTCATCTTCTTCCTTATCTTCCTCCTTAGCTTTTGGGTCCATGGTGTATTCTATAGATTCCATGCCATTCCTTCCTAAATATTCCAAATTCTTCCTTTCATTATAGGAACATGGATGTATATGGACAACCAAGGATACTTAAGGCTTCTTTTCGAAGAAGACTTCTTCTAGTGTCAAATTGAACACGTGTTGCTTATCATGGTTTCTACTTTCAATGGGGAACATGGAAAGATACTTTATAATCTTCACGGATTCTTCAATGGATCATATCATTTAGGATTATATCCCTCCTAATCCTCGCTTCATGCATGAATTCGTGTTCTTCTTTTGGAATTTTGTAATCAGCTCCCTCCATCTACGAGATTCCATGATTTTGTCTGCATCCTTATTGCCTTCTTTCAGATTTGACTTCTTCTGGGTCTCTTCAAGTTTGATTATGATTTCGGCCTATCTGGCAGTTGTTACTTATGTTGGTCCTAAGGTTTGCACCTGACTACTAAAGGGAAAAGCTAGGCCACCTATCAATTTAGAACGATTGCTTCTTTTAACTTTTTTTTGGTTGGTCTGAGGGTTATTCTATCAAGAAAAAGGCAAGGTTGAGTTGGCAGAATGATGTGGATGAGGGCCCTCCTTGGCTGATGGCACACTAATGACAGACCAGTGAAATTATAGAAAATAGAGGGAAACAACAAACTACTCAAATAATAATTTGTTGCAAGAAGTTCAATACTTAAAATATCATTTCAAGACATCAAACATGTATCAAAACAAAATAATCCCCAAAGGTTGTAGAAAACAAATCTTCACCAAAGCATTAGTTGTTTGACAGGTTGCATATCAGTAAAAATAAGTCATACAATAGTTGAAAGGAAATGAAATGTGCGTTGCACAAATCAAAAACTGTATCCAATATAAGAAAGAAAACACATTAAGGGTTGAACGAAACACTGTCATCAAGAGTATGTTCACCAGGTAGAGAGATTTAATCCATGCATAAAACAGGGCCAACCAGTCTGTCGTATTTCTATTCTTGCCTCAAAAATTCCAACCCCTACAATATCCAAAAACTAACTATTTAAAAGAGTTGCAGAGGCTCTCGTCCTTAGGGGACTAAGACCTCAATCTAGGGAACTGTTCGTAAAACAAAGTATTAGCTTCACTAAGATACCATAATTAAATAGAAAGAGTGGTTCTTATCACACACAGAAGACCACTCTTGCACCTAAACTAGGAAAATGTTGGACTCAATCAAGTAAAACTACTATTGTCTCTGCGACAGAACTGATGCATGTACTGGAGGAACTGAGTGGCCGAAAATAGGCCTCGAAGTGACGGAGAAGAGTTATGTGTTGAACGACGGCATGTCTACGATCTATTGGAGGCCACTGAAGATAACCAACTGCATGAGAAGAGCTTGCTGAAGTGTTTCTCGAACTAATCTGCATCGACCTGTGACTGAGACTTATCTCCCTATCTACGCCTGAGATTTTGGAAGCCAAGTGCACTCTGTGTTGACCCTATTAGTTCCATCTGTACCTATGAAATAGCTTCGTTGGAATGGTTGTTGGCCTATCGGGCATGAGGGGAGACGTGGAGGTGAGCATCCAATCGAGAGACGGGATGAATGGAAGTGAGGGTAAAATATGAGTAGTGAGGGATACAAGTGGCACGTAGGGAGAGGAGGAGTATATAGGCTACGAAGTGAGTGGAAAATAGGTGGTAAAAGGCGAGAGGGGGCGGTATTGAAAAACAGCCCGAGAGGAACTCGGAGGGGGGTGTAGGCATTAAGAAGATTAGAGAGGGGGGTGTTGATCTCTTGAGGACCGTTGATCTGGAGATGTGGGCCACCGTCGATGGAGATCAGTGTGGGGTTTAACGGAGGACAAGTGTCGGGTGGTGAGAGGAGTGAGGGTAGTGAGTAGGATGAGGGGAGATGACGTGTGAGGTGATGTGGTGATCTGACATCATTCAAGCACATGATTTCGGGGGTTGTTGAGGGTGGTTTGGATTTAGACTGCCTTTGGGCCCGCAATTCACCAGAAGTTGCCACGTACCCTAGCAACAAAACCATGGTTTAAATTGCGGGACCGCTCTAGAAAATTAACGTCTGGGCAGTTTGCATCCCCGCAATGAACTATAGTCGTCAATCTGATTATGATCCAAGATTTGGGTGACATTTAGCTGCTGCAAGGATCAATGGTTCTCATTGACCTGGGATCAACAGTCCAGATTCACTTCGGAAGTTCGGGCTTCGGGAGTTTCAAATGTCAAACGTGAATATCTCCCAGAGGAAAATTTCCGAAGTGATGTGGCAGTCTGATGTTGTATGATGTCACGACTGTTGAGGTGTCTTGGAAAGAACGATGAAACATGTCACAAGGAAATGGGTGAATGACACATCCAAATGACCTGTGATGAATTCCACGTGTCCTACCTCATGAGTGTGCCGCATGTCTCAACTGTTGGTTTCCACGTGCTTCAGCACTTCGGGCTTCGAGAGTTTCAACTGTTAGTGCTTCGAACTTCCTAGAGGAAAATATCCAAAGTGAATTATCTGTTGCCACGTTTTGTGACCGACGAATGGTCCAGATTCTCTTCAGGGATCTGGGCTTCGGGAGTTTCAAATGTTAAGCGTGAAGATCTCCTGGAGGAAAACTCCCGAAGTGGACGATCTACTTCCACGTTTCTCCATTGATTTATGGTCCTGATTCACTTCGGGACTTCGTGTCTTTGGCTCTTCAGAAATTTCGAATATTTGTTCTTGGAGAACTCCCGAAGTGAAAATCGTCGAAGTAGATGATCTGTCGCCGCGTGTCACGATAGATGAAGGGCCCAGATTATCTTCAGGTCTTCAGCAGTTCGGGCTTCAGGTCTTCTAATGACTCTGGGTGTTAAACTCCGTGCAATTCTACATCCCTGAATGGACGACAGTCGTTGATATGATTTGCTTGGTGGATATTTACCGTTGAAAATTTACCTGTATGTTCCCACAGTCTGAGCCCACAATTTTATGCACTGGATCACTGCATCGTGTGCACAGGCATTCCCTGTACATACAAAAATGCTTGGGAAACCTATGGTGAGATCAATCCATGGAAAACGTGGTGACAAGAAATTCAAACCAAACACGACGTATGTTTCATCTCTTCAAGAAAAAACAGAAAAGAAACGCGCAAAGACTCAAAAGACGAATAAGGGCCAAGACACTTAATAGTGGGAAAATGAATTAACCAACCAGAAGAGGAAAATTTGATGAAGGCATATGAAAAAGAGAGGAGAGGCGGAGGATGCAGACCTAGGTTACAACATTGGCTCCAACTGGGGATAGCTCATCCCTGTGAGGTGGCAAGAACTGTAGATCGATGCCTTGATATTAGATAAATGCTCTTACCTTTCATCACTTACCTTCATTTCTTGTACGTCAACCCTGCGTATCTGTTACTGTCCCTCAACCATGCATTTTATTTAACTAAAATTCGAGATTACACCCCAGTGCCTTGTGTTGGGCTATGGAGTCTCTACTGAAACTTGGAAATAAAACTAAACCCCAGTGCCTTTGTTGGGATATGGAGTCTTTTATTCCAACAAGCTACTGAAAACCAACATACTGAAAAACAATATGTGAACTAAAAATTAAATGCTCGAACTACGAGCTTATTCTCCTACTACCTACTCTATTCAGCTGAAAAACAACACAATCGTGTGTAATTCCACTTCCAATGAAACCAAGAAAACATTTGACTAAGAATCATAACTATGTGCAAGTCACTGTTTAGAATAATCCAAAGAGGATATATCAAACGCGACAAAAAGTTGGCAGGCATATGGTACTTACAGTTGCAAATGATGATCATGGTAAAACTTTCAACCTTTGGGATTTTGGAAAAATAAGAAACCATCCATCTCACTAATGGATCTTGAAACTCATGAAAAGCCTCCAACTAGTTGAGAGGACAAATTTGTTGTTGTGTGAGATCTGCAATATAAACAAGACTGAGTTGTTCATGTCCTCAATGAAACAGCTCATGAAATTCATGTGATTCATAACCATAAAGGGCATCAAAACACCCTTGATACTGCTCATCTTGTTGTTTGAAATGAATGGGTATGTCTCTTACATTGTTCGCTTGTCCTTGTTCTAGCTCCAGAATTTCATCTTCGGACTTATAGATTTCTTGTTGCTCAAAAATTTCAGAAGGAAGGGGAAAAACATGCTCGTGACCTTCAACATCACTTTTCTCACAGTTAATCAAATATTTATGAGAACATAGAACAACATATGTATCATAACAATGACTATCTGAGTCACCTAGAATAATGCAAGATGTATCCAAAGCCTTGTTATCATCAATTTCATCATTAATGTAATTCCCAACATCATCCTTTTGAATAAAAGGATTAGAAGAAGTGTCGTATGTAACCAAATATTCCTCCACTTCCTCAACGGAAAATTCCCCTTTACTTTCACTACTAGAAGAACTAATAAGTAATTTTCGAATATGAGATTCAAATTCTTCACAGCAGTTCTCAAAAAGTAAATCAGTTGGAAAAAACCTTTTACAATGCTTACTGAATGCAACATGGAACTATTCCAGGGAAGATATGCTAGCAGGGGGAAAGGATCGATACCACTCATGGGCATCTCCCTCTAATGAGTACATGAACATCTTCATTGGTATATCCTCATGATGTATTCCCCACTGATGCATGAGTTCATGAAACTCAAGCAAATGCTCAGCAAGGTTGTCATCTGTATGTTCTCTAAATATGGGGAAAAAATCACCCTACTCATCTATAGTAGTAACAACCTTTGGAAAACCAGGAACAATAGAGAAATTTAAAGGAGAAAACCTCCGATCCAAGATGGCTTCCATCTGAAACTATGACTTCTTAAAACCGTGGAGTCGCCACTGGATTCTTTAACCATGGAAGTGCCAGGTGAATGATATGCAGTCTGAATGTGTATGGTGTTTGTTTACCATCAAAGATCAGATCTGATCATTTTTGTTCTCCCAGGGAAAGATATTTCATTACTCTGTTCCCTGGCAACGGCGCCAGAAGATGATGGTCCTAAGGTCTACACCTGACTGCTAAAGAGCAAAGTTAGGCCACCTATCATTTTATAATGATTGCTTCTTTTAACTTTTTGTTGGTTGGTCCAAGGTTTATTCTATCAAGACAAAGGCAAGGTTGAGTTGGCAGAACGATATGGATGAGGGCCCTCCTTGGTTGATGGCACACTAATGAAAGACCAGTGAAATTATAGAAAACAGAGGGAAACAACAAACTACTCAAATAATAACCTGCTGCAAGAAGTTCAATACTTAAAATATCATTTCAAGACATCAGACATATATCAAAACACAATAATTCCCACAGTTTGCAGAAAACAAATCTTCACCAAAGAATTAGTTGTTTGACAAGTTGCATATCAGTAAAAATAAGTCATACAATAGATGAAAGGAAATGAAATGTACGTTGCACAAATCAAAAATTGTATTCAATATAAGAATGAAAAAACATGAAGGGTTGAACGAAACATTGTCATCAAGAGTATGTTCACCAAGTAGAGAGCTTTAATCCATGCATAAAACGGGTCCAACCAGACTGTTGTATTGCTATTCCTACCTCAAAAATTATGACCCCTACAATATCCAAAAACTAACTATTTAAAAGAGTTGTTGAGGCTCCCGTCCTTAGGGGACTAAGACCTCAATCTAGGGAACTATTCGTAAAACAAAGTATTAACTTCACTAAGATACTGGAATTAAACAGCAAGAGTGGTTCTTATCACACACATAATACCACTCTTGCACCTAAACTACGAAAATGTTGGACTTAATCAAATAAAACTTCTATTGTCTCTACGACAGAACTGATGCATGTGTTGGAGGAATTGAACTG
>SNQJ01S0025007.1:38764-60812 GCA_010110895.2 Picea sitchensis
GGAAATGCAATGCAAGGAAATGCTAGACATGGAAGGGAAAGGCATGGCAAGGTAAGAAAATAAAATGCAAGGCATGGCATGGAAAGGAAAGGCATGGAAAGACAATGCATGGAAATAAAATGCAACACAAGGCAAGGAAAGTCAATACAATACAAGACAAGGCATGACAAGGAAAGGAAAAGCATGGTAATGCAATGCATGGCATGGCAAGGAAAGGCAAGGAAAGACATGGAAAGGCTATAAATGGAAAGGAGAGGCATGGAAAGGAAATGATATGCATGGCAAGGTAAAGCAAGGCAAGAAAAGGCATCGAAAAACAAGGAAAGGTAAGGCAAGCGATGGAAAGACATGGCATGGCAAGGCAAGACATGGCAAGGAAATGCATGGCATGGCAATACATGGAAGAAAAGGCAAGGCTAGACATGGAAAGGCAAGGAAAGGCATGGAAACGCAAGTCATGGCATGGAAAGTCAATGCAAGGATAGACACGGCTAGGCAAGGCATGGCTAGGCAAGGCATGGAAAGGCAAGACATGGAAAGTCAAGGCAAGCCAAGGCAAGGAAACATAAGACAATGTCAATTAGGTGTCACAAGATCCAATGTAGTGTGGTTTTGAAACATGGCATGGTTAAGAGGAAAATTGCAAAAGGAAAAATATATCATTTTATTATATCATGGTTAATAAAGTTGTTTGGATGTACTTTTCAACATTATTATGACCATATTATGATGAAAATCCGTCCATATAGGTTTCCATTAGTATGTTATGGTTGAAATTGTATTTTGGAATTAACACTTTTGGAGAAAATGGAAATGGGTGAATAGTTTTTTTTCTTTAATACATTAAGTGGAAAAATAGTGAAATGGAAAAAGTTAGCCCTTGAAATTTTCTTAGAAATCTTTACAAGCTCATCAAGTTCTCCCATAAACCTTGCAATAATTCTCACTTATATCTATGTTTCATTTGTATCATATGATTTTAATAATTTAGGCACCTGCATATAACTAAGTTTGATATATTCAACCTTGAACTTTACAAGATATTGATTAGAGTGGTTTGAGTGGTATAATAAGGGAGAAAGAAGGATTGATAATATCAATGGTTTGTATGCAATGCATTCCACATGATTGTAACTAACAAAAAAAGAGACACGTGTTTACCCAAATCTAGTAAAGGACCATACATTCATCAACATAGAATAAACAAACAATGAAATTCATAAAAAAATGTGCCATGAAATGTGTGTGTGTGTGTATTGAACATCGTCTAAATTGTACATTTTTTACAAAATGGCACATCGTACCCAATATACAAAATGACAGCAAGTGCCCAAACATAAAAAAACGGTCATATGATGGCCTAGATACAAAATGGAAATCATTGGTCACTCATTGACCACTTCCACCCTTGTCACCCTCAGGAGCATCTTGGAAATTGAACTTTATTCTCTTACTCAAAGAAGCAACTCGAGTGGTTTTGCGCCTAGGCATGGTTTGTCGCTCGAAGACTAGACAAAGAAACAATATTCTTATAACTTTTTTTCCACAATGGATTAAAAGACTTACAAATTGATACTTGTAATTCAACATAAGACAACTCACCGCAGATGATACTAACAATCACAAGGGTGTTACCCTCCTCTGCAACCCTAATCTCTCAGCGATGCCACCCTGCATTATTTACAAGGATCAAATCATGAAATTTAAACAAATATGCATAAAATCAATTCCATTCATGATACATAAAAATTAATCATCAACGCACTATCTCACCGTGAAAAACTCCGGAAATGGTGGAGAGTCATTGGTAGGTGGAGTGCTCGACTGTACAACCTGCTCTAGGGAAACATCTACTGTGGAAACCTTGGTGGATGGTGAAAATGGAAATGGAAGTGGGAGTGGGTGGAATACGGGTGCATCCAATGTAAATGGATGTGATGGAAGAGGAGGTGTGGGTGGGTGGCCTACGGGTGCAGCCACTGAGGATGCATGGGATATTAAAGATGGTGGGGGTGAGGGGAAATAAACCCCCACAGGTTGTATAAGGGATGGTATAACCTTTGTCCTAGAAATAGGTAATTCGAGAGCCGTGGTAGGGTGCCCAAGGATTGGACTAGACCTATAACTGGAGAAAAGATCAACAACTTGCATACATATTAATAATATTGTTATTAGTACCAAAAAGTAAAATTCAACAACATAAATAAAACAAATTTGAGATTTAAATGAGATTTAACTCAACAAATGATACATGCAAAGGTGTTGACTTTTCCATCCAAGGTGGACATTGCTCATGATCATATGGTATTGCAACCTGTAGAAACACAAGAACATTATATTTGAGGATGCCAGAAAATAAAGAAATCACTATGGTGAATTTATCAAATGTAACACATACTTGTGTATGTAGTACACCGAATGAACAGGTTGCCTCTATTGTTGCATCAATGGTGGAGACAGAAACTGATGCATCTATTGGTGTAGAGGGTCTGATATAGGGGCATAGCAACTGCAAAACATCATACAATAAGATATCAAAATAAATACACAAAATATTATATGCACACACACACACACACCTCGGATGGGGTGACACACAGCTCATCACGCACATGAACAACCACCACACATTGAATCCATCGGACACCTAGCTCCCCAAACCACGAGCCGACAACTTAGGTGGAAGTGTTTGGAAGCAGTAGCATCATATCACACATGGTTCATTCCACTCGAGGAGATTTGGTAATAGAGGAATGTTGCAGGCCTGCATGGAGGAGGTTGGAAACCTTAATGTCTGGTACTTGAAATTTAATGACCTCATAACGACCATGACGCAAGGGAGGAGAGGTGAATTAATTCAATGTAGGGTCTTGAAATAATTTCATTATGTCATCGGCTTCTACCTGGTGCACCATCGTCGCAGAAGGAAATTGGGGGTTTGGGATCTTCATTTTCGGTAGTGGGTCTAGGAATTTTCTCACAGAAAGCCTATCAAACTTGTAGACATTATGTCATGATAGAGAGGATTCTTGAAGTGTGGAAGGGGAGATCATATTCCAATGGGTTGACCCATCTCCTTGGTTGAGGGCATTGGAAAGAAGAATTCTCATGGGAAGTGGTCCATGTCTCCCACTTGCAATTCAATCAAGGAACAGCAGCAGGAAAGTGGACACACCTCGGGAAGCTGGTTTGAAAAATATAATGGTTTGAAATGCGTGGATGCTCTCTAGGCTATGCCCTGAAATATTATATGGGTTGGACTTCGTCTGAGAACCCACCTCCTATCCCCTCACGCAGTTTTACAAGGAGTATTCATGGCACCCATTCCTCAGAAAACTCAATGAAGCACCCTTTGCAAGTACGAGGAATGAAAACGACATGGAGGATTCTCAGTGAATATTCACCGCCTTATCCACACTTCAACATGTGGTATTCAAGCTTCGCAACAAGGTACATGATGTTAAATTTCGCATTGATCTTCTGGAACAATGTTTGGCCCTGGCAACAACCTTCAACTCCACTCGAGAAGCCATGCCTTCTCATGCGATAGTGGAGGTGATCGTGCCTATCCTTCTTCCTCCTGGATAGAAGTGAATCCATGCTTGAAGGTCATCAAGTTCTTCTTTTGGTTTTGGTCATCCTATTTTGTATATGGGTCTCTTGAACATAATTGTTATCAGTCTTAAGGTCATTCTACAGGTCATCAGTCTAGTATTTTCAATGTTTTCTTAATTCCAATGGCTATGCCAAACAGTCTACATGTCATCAATGTCACTCGGCAATGTCTATTTTTCTGGTCTAATAGGAAGTATAGTTTTGGGCAATCAACTGGAGCGGAGTCAATTTCCAGTTATGGCGACTTACGCTCCAGTGAACAGTGATCATTATGTAATAGGTTTTCATGGAAGGTAATTTAAACAACACTTACTTACAATATATATATAAGATACTAACCTCCTCCATGTAACTCTGATGTAAACTAGCCTTCATTGGCCCATAAAGAGTATGCCTACAAATCATGCATCTATGAAGCTCACATAAATGATTGTTCTATCCATGTTCCATCTCCTGGCTTCACTCTATTGTAGGGTTTGAAGGTCCAACCCCCCTTCCAAATTCACCAGTAGGCACCTTCTTTCGAGATAGTGTAACAAAACTCCCATGCTGCACCAAACTTTGATTCAACACTAATAAATATACATGTTCATGTTGGTTTCTCTCTACAATGGGAGGATGTTGGGAAATGGGGTTAGGCCTTTTCCTAGGAGGACGAGGACCTAGAATAGGTTCATTCCTAGAATTCTCTCTGTCGTGTGCGGACCCTCGACCCACCCCCTGGAAATCACTAATGTCAAAGTAGTTAACATGGTGACCCAAAATAAATTTTTCCCATAATTTCCTCAAGAAATATAGAGGAACCTCCCGGTTATTTCAAGGAGGTTTTTCAAACACCATGAACCATCTATCTATCCAGTTATCACTAAATTGAAGGTGGATGCACCAATCCATACAAATAATTTTCTTGTTGACATGTGGTTGTAGTCGAGATCTAGGATCAATAAATAGAGACATCAAATCTTATTTCAAAATATTCAAGTCTCTGACTCGGTTTTTATTGAGTTCAGTCCTATAATACTCGAACATTATAGCCCTGTATTCATAAATACTGGTTAATTTCCCTTGGGCACTTGCAATGGATGATACAATGGTGTCCAATGAAGTGGCCAATGAAAATTGTCTAGGCTCTCTTGTACCTCTTAAGTCATGGACGGTTGATCTCAAAGTGGTCAAACCTTCATCAATTTGTGTGTTTATGTTTGGTGGTTGTGGTGGGTTGGGGTTTTTTTCACCTTTGTGTGCTTGTGTGGGGTTTTGATTGTCTCCAAGTTCCATCTTAATTATTTTGCTGCAATTTAATAAAGGAGTTCATATAAATTAGGTTGGTTTTTTTAACTAAAATAAAAAATTACAAAAAACATGCAAATATATAGTTTAAGTAATTAAAAAACAATAAAGCAATCATAAATACATACATGGCTTGTCTCCAAGACAGTGTTAGGATATTATACCAGTTTCATCTTCTTCAAAGGTGAGTGAAAACAACCCACAAACAACATCATTGTGAAAAATCTTACATAATCATTTTTTTTTGTAAGTAAAAAACTATATTAATATTTACAGTCTGTATAGTCTAGTATTCAGCAAAATCTTAAGCATGGGAGACCATGACAGTCTCTCGGGTTCCAAAAGAAAAAAATCTTTCCCCGGTGGGGAAACCATACATAATGTATTTTTTTTTTACCTACCCATAAACTGTAATATATATCTAAAATTCTAAGGTGGCCATAGCCATGTCTGTAAACTAGAAAAAACATTTGAAAATATTTGTAAACTATAAAACATTCTAAAAAGTATTAGGAACCTGAGGTTCCATTTTTAGAGGTTCACCCATATCCCTGGAAGTGTTGGTTGTGGAGCCTTATTATCTTCCTGATTAATAGGTCTTTTTTTCAGCTATGTTTATACCCCATGAATATTGTACACCCCGAAAGACTGTACACCCCTCCACGCGGGGGGATTGCAGAGGAGGATTTCCCCCCCTACAGGGTCCGAGGGACTCATCCCCTCGGCTGGGACATCCGAGGGATGGAGGGGGTTTGGGGGCAGTGTATATTGTAATTTGTAAATGTATATTGTAATTTCATAGTCAATATTGGTCGTTCATCATCAAGTCACAGATATGACAGTAGAGATTATGCTAGGGTTTTTTTCCCTAGAAGGAAACCCTCTTTTATGAGGGAATTGTGTTGTGGTTGTGTATTATTGTGAATATTGTATTATGAGAGAGGATATTGTGAGAGAGAGAAGAGGAATTTACAATGGGTGTCTTGTAGGTTGTATCCCTTCATTTTTATGGATAACAAAAATGAAGGACCTGGAAATTTCTCTGGTGGATGTAGCCCACACTGGGTGAACCATGTATATATGTGTATCTATTGTATCATGTATCTTATTTGTTTTATTTCCTCATTTTTTATTTTTTTTAATGCTCCGCGATCATGTTTTTCAAACAACTGGTATCAAAGCGAAAGTTAACTCGCAGGAAAGAAAGAGGGTTCATGGTTTGAGTGGGAGCAATGGCGGAAGAATGGAAGTTTAGGGTCGAGAAATTTAACAACCAAAACTACCAGTTATGCAAGATGCAGATGGAAGATTATTTATATCAGATGGATCTATTCCTATCAGAGAGGAATAGAAAAGAAGTCGATGCCCATGAAGGATGAATAATGGGACGTTCTTGACATAAAGGCACTATGAACGATACAGGTGAGCCTGGCAGTGTCGGTGGCTTTCAATATTTCAAAATAAAAGACAACAAAGGAGTTGATGGATGCATTGGCTAAAGTGTATGAAAAAACCTCGGCGTACAATAAGGTATTTCTAATGAAGAGGTTATTTAATATGAAGATGTCAGAAGGTGGGTATGTTAGAGATCATTTAAATGAATTTAATACGGTTACTAATCAGCTAAATTCTGTAAAAGTGGACTTTGATGATGAGGTCAGGGCTCTTCTAATCATGTGCTCATTTCCAGAAAGATGGAATGGCTTGTTCATGGTTGTAAGTAACTCTGTTTATGGTTCAAACACTCTAAAATTTGATGATGTTGTTGGTGTTATCCTTAGCAAGGAAATGTGATGGAAAAGCACGGGTGAAACATCAAGAAATATGTTGACTCTGGAGAATAGAGGAAGAGAAAAGGATAAAGGAAAGGGCTCAGGGAACCATGGGAATTCTAGGAAGGGAAGATCCAAATCCAAAATGGTAAATATAGAGTGATGGAATTGTGGGAAGAAATGACATCTGAAGAAATACTACAAAGCTCCAAAGAAACAAAGAGATGGACAACAAGAGAAAAATCAAGAAGCAAATGTAACAGGTGATGTGTTACAAGATGCTTCGATTCTTTCTTTAGATAGTATTTATAAGTCTTGTGTAGTAGATTCAGGGGCTTCATTTCATGCCACACCCCATAAAAAACATTTTCTAGATTATGTTCAAGGTGATTTTGGACAGGTTCACTTTGGTGATGATGCACCATGCAAAATTGTTGGAATGGGTAAGGTAAAAATAATGCAACGGAATGGAAAGCAATGGTTATTGAAAGAGATAAGACATGTACCATATCTAAGGAAAAATTTAATTTCAACAGGAAAGTTGGAAAGTGAAGGTTGTATATCTATATTTACAGATGAGGCGTGGAACGTCACCAAAGGATTATTGGTGATAGCAAAAGGAGAGAAGGTAGGTACATTGTATTTATGTACTAGTAATATTGATTCTTCTATCTCTTTACTTTCTACGGGAGTGGATACAACAATGTTGCATCATAGGCTTGGAAACATGAGTGAGAAGGGGATGCAGATACTTCACAAAAGAAATTTGTTGCCAGATCTTAAACAAATTTATTTGGATTTCTGTGAGCATTGTGTTTATGGAAAACATAAGAGATTCAGATTTCTCAGAGTCAAAAAAGAAAAGAAGAGTGAAAGGTTAGAGCTTGTGCATACATATGTATGGGGACCATCTCAGGTATCATCTCCTGGTGGATCTCGTTATAATGTTACTTTTATTGATGATGCAACTAGAAAAACTTGGGTTTATTGCATTCAACAAAAATCTGATGTTTTTGATACTTTTAAGAAATGGAAAGCTTTGGTTGAGAATGAGATAGGAAAAAGGTTGAAGTGTCTCAGATCAGACAATGGAGTTGAATATTGCAGCAAGGAATTTGATGATTATTTCTAATACCATGGGATTTGTAGAGAGAAGACAGTTCTTGAAACACCACAATAAAATGGTGTGTCATAAAGGATGAACAGGACAATCATGGAGTGTGCAAGGAGTATGAGATTACATGTTGGGTTTCCCTTACATTTCTAGGCAGATGTAGATATTATTGTTTAATTAATAAACAAAGGACCTTCAATCTCTTTGGATGGTGGAATTCCAGAGGAGGCATGGATAGGTAAAAAGGTAAACTATTATTTTTGAAGACTTTCGATTGTGAAGCATTTGTCCATATTGACAAATAAAATAGAACAAAGCTTGAGGAAAAATTCAAGAAGTGTACCTTTTTTGGATACAGTGTTAATGATTTTGGTTATCGCTAATGGGATTATGAAAATCACAAAATCATTAGGAGTAGAGATGTCATATTCAATGAGAAGGTTATGTACAAAGTTCAGTTGCAGGGAAAGAAACGGGAAAAAGAAAAACTAGAATACATAGTGCTTGATGAGATCACTAAAAAGGAAATTCCAAAGGTACTAGAATATAAAAATGTACAACAATAGGAGCAGCATGTACCTCAAACTCTTGCAAGTGTTGTTATAATATCTACCAGGTTAAGTAGATCCCCTGAATGATACTCTCCTTCATTGTATTATTTATTGTTGATTGATTCTAGTGAACCAGAAAGTTATGAAGAGGAAATGCAAGTAGACACTAAAAATAAGTGGGAGCAAGGCATGAAAGAGGAAATGGATTCCTTGGTAAATAGCCAAACTTGGGACTTGGTTCAGTTTCCTGCAGAAAAAAGAGCATTACAAAATAAATGGGTTTACAGGTTGGAGGAAGAATATGGAGGAAAAAAGAGGTGCAAGGCTAAAGTTGTTGTAAATGGGTTTGCACAAAATAAAGATATATACTTTGATGAAATGTTTTCTCTTTTTGTTAAAATGACTTCAATTAGGACTATTTTAAGTCTTGTGGCATATAAATCTCTTCATCCAAATCCCCATGGAATTGTGATGAAGAGATTTATATGCATCAGCCACAGGGGTATGAGGTCAAAGGGAAAGACAATTGGGTATGCAGGTTGATAAAGAGCTTGCATGGCCTAAAGCAAGCTCCAAGGCAGTGGTATTTGAAGTTTGATAGGTTTATGACAGAGCAAGGTTATAGTATATGTCATTCTGATCACTGTGTTTATTTTAAAAGGATGGAAAATGGAAGTTATATTATATTTCCATTGTATGTAGATGACATGCTTGTTGAAAGGTCTAATATGCAGGATACAAATTTTCTCAAGAATAAATTAGCTAATTCATTTGCGATGAAAGATTTGGGTGTTGCAAAGAAAATCCTTGGTATGAGAATAAAAGAGATAAGAAAAATCGCAAATTGACATTGTCTCATGGTGAGTACATAGAGAAGGTGTTGGAGAGGTTTAGAATGCATAATGTAAAACTAGTTAGTACACCTTTGGCCATCCATTTCAAATTAACTAAGGAAATGTGTCCCAAGACACAGGAGGAGATAGACTACATGTCCATGGTCCCTTATTCATCAACAATTGGCAGTTTGATGTATGTGATGGTTTTCACAAGACCAGATATTGTACATGCAGTGGGAGTTGTGAGCAGGTATATGAATAATCCAGGTAAAGAACATTGGGAGGCAGTAAAGTGGATTCTCAGGTATTTGATAGGTACTGCTACTCATGCATTATGTTTTGGAGGTTCATACATTGTTCTACAGAGATATGTTGATTCGGATATGGTAGATGATAAAGATATCAATAGGAGCACCACAAAGTATGTTTTTATTGTAAGTGGAACAATAGTAAGTTGGATTTCAAAACTGAAAAAGGTTGTTGCACTTTCAACAACGAAAGCAGTGTATGTTGTTGCTACGGAGGCTAGTAAAGAGATGATTTGGTTACAGAGGTTTATGGAGGAATTGGGAAAGAAGCAGGGGAATAGTAGGTTGTACTGTGACAACAAGAGTTTCATTCATATTGCAAAGAACTCATCCTTCCATTCGAAGACTAAGCATATACAACTCATGTACCATTTCATATGATCCATCTTGGAAGATGGACATTTGAAGTTGGAAAAGATACATACTAGCCAGAATCCTACAGACATGTTAACAAAGGGAGTAACCATGGAGAAATTGAGTTCCTGGTCAGTTTCAGTTTGCCTTCAAGCATGAAGGTGAAGATGAGAAATTTTTCAGGTCCAAGAAGGATCATAGTCCAGCAGATACAACAGCAGTGGAGTTGTTGTGATCAGTCTCCAAGTGGGATATTGTTGGTTGTGGAGCCTTATTATCTTCTTGATGCAGGGGTCTTTGTTTTCACACATGTTTATACCCCATGAATACTGTACACCTCGGAAGATTGTACACCCCTCCACATTGGGGGGTTGCAGGGGAGGATTTCCCCCCTGCGGGATCTGGGGGGCTCATCCCCCTAGCTGGGGGTTCTGAGGGCCAGCGGGCCCACGACGGGGCTTCGGGGGTAGCATATATTGTAATTTGTAAATGTATATTGTAATTTCATAATAAAAAGTAAGGACCTGGCAATTTCTCTAGTGAACGTAGCCTACACTAGGTGAACCATGTATATATGTGTCTCTATTGTATTGTGTATCTCCTGTGTTTTATTTCCACATTTGTTTTATTTTATTTCTCTGCAATCTTGTTTTTCTAACAGGAAGATCCAGGATCTGTGCCAGTAGTAGGAACTCCAACATTTGTACCAGCGGATGGAGCGCCAAGATCAAGACCAATGCCAACAAAAGGTGGTTGAAAAACTCCTCCATTTTTTTGTGTCTGCTAGGTTATAACTTTTAACATATACTCGTTCAGAAGCTCCAACATCTCCATTCTTCCCTTAAGCTGACAAAACTCCTCTTCTTTGGGTAGCATGTCGAGTGTAACCATTGTTTTGACATGCCAATAGAGCTCGAGGGTATGAAAAAACTTGGATTTTCTAGTCCTGGAATAACCTAGATCTGGAATCACTTCCCCTACTTGGAAATCAACTTATGCATCCTCCGTGAATTCTCGGACTATGCATACCTCAACTTCCAGGGTCGACATGGCCACTTTGTCATCCTCATGCACATGGTTTTCATAATGATTTGTAGCTTCTAGTGTTGCCTTTTTTGCACGAGATGGCCCAGTGCTAGAGAGACCAGCGCTCGAAGAGCAGGGTTTACTATCGTGAGGTGTCATTAAAGGGGAGAACAAGACAAAGGGATTGAGAGACCAACAGACAAAGGGCATGCAAACCAGTAGGAAGGTATTCAGAAAATCCAAGTAGAAGATGTGAGAGATGCAAATGAAAGCGATGGGCACCTTTAATTTTTTTATGAACTTACCAATTCTCCTATCATTCTCATGATGAACTGTGATGATCAAATTCATGGAAAGAAGCTCCCTAATTCCCATCTGATTGGTTATTCATGTCCTTGGCATCAAATCTTGTAGTGGTTCATTCATCAACATGATGATCATGCGAGTGTGAAATATGTGGAGAGCCTAAGTATTCCTTCTCTCCCGCATGCGAACGATATGGAACCTCTTGTCCATCCTTAACACATTCAACCTCATAATGGCGTTGGGTACTATCACTTCTGGAATCTGTGGAAACCGATTGAGGTGGGAGCTCTGGAGTAGTAGTGGAGGTGACATTCGGGTTTCCAAGATGCAACAGATGGGTTCCCATTGTACCTGGGTCGTACGCCACACGTTCAGAAACCACCATATGTGTCTATATGAAAGTGAACACCCCATCCGGGGCAATCTTAAGTAATTGTAACTTGCTTTCATAATTTATAATATGTTCACATGAAATTGTATTTCCTTCACTATTAAACTTTACTAATAAATATACTACCTTTCTTAGAAGGTCATGCAAAGGGCCTTGTAAGACCAATGTGGTATTGGCCTCCCATGCAAGGATAGGGGGTAGGGATTAAATATTAGATGCACTTAAATATAAGATGTGCTTAATATGAATATATTTTATTCATACTTCATTTGTACATGGTTGCATGCATATTTTTTTATCAAAAGTTTAGTTAGCTAGAGTTGTCTCTTCCATTCACTCCTCACCCCAACCATTACCACTTAGGATAGGTAAACAAAGGTGGTTAATCCTTATTTGTTTCTTACAAAATTGAAGTTATACTTTTCTATCAATCCCCAACTCCATGACACTATTCTCTACAATGTCACCCCCCTAGATTGTGCAAAATTGATATTGGGTAAGACATACTAGTTTTATCTACATCATTAAATATGTCTCTCTCATGAACTCTAACACCCTCACTAAATATAGCCACAAATATCATTTGCATTGTTTAGCCACACCTAAAATAGCACCTCTCTTCGACAATGACATTGTTCAACAAGTGGCACTCCATACATTCTTACACGTTTTTCTCATCTATGAGGCCAAACATGATCAAACTACTCAATCTCCATACTCCCTTACACCTCTTCTCATATATTATAATGATATTTTTACTATACCCCAAGTATTTCCTCCTCCACAACACATCTAACATGAAATTAATTTAGTCTTTGATGCCTCACTTCCCAACACACCCACTTACTTATCAACATATAGATTCAAGCACTTCTTTCCATTAGTAAAATCAAACCTATCACCTCACCATGTGAATCACTAGTGTTTATAATTACAAATAACGAGTCACAAGAATGGTGGTTGGTTATTTACTAACAGGAACTCTTGCTTTCAGACCTCTTTTTTGTTTGCTTGGTTACTAATGGATTCTTGCAGACCTCTCCCCTTCTTCAATTTGTTCAATCAGACTGAAAACGTGAGGCACGGTGTGGCCCAAATGACCACAAATCGCGCCCACGGGCCCTTAAAAGGGAACGACGGGAACACGCAAGAGTTCCTAGCAATGTACACACGTTCCTAGGAACACGCATGCACTCCTGGGAACATGTCTATGTGGCACATTGAGTGGAGGTTCGGGGTTTGTTGAACCTCTCACATCAGGAACATGTGTGCATTCCTAGAAACACACACGTGTTCCTAGAAACGTGCACGCGTTCCTATGGGTGTGTGTCCGTGCTCACCCCATTATTACTTTACCATCCACCAACTTCATGCACTCACCCAATATATCTAGAAAATATTGGACAAAAATAGAACAAATCCAAAAGAATTTTATAACTTATAATCTCAAAATTAAGGGCAATACACCCTATCCTATCCTCCTCATAGAAGCAAGTATTTCCCCCATTGAGAGCATTGTTATGATTAGATACCTAACATACAAGAACAATATAAACAACATGGATGACAAGAGGCTCCCAAAAATTGCTTCAAAATCTATCCAAAACCACCAGCGGCTCAAGCAGGGATGGCATAAAGATGTCAAATCTTGGCTAAATCATTGGGGAATACAAGAAGAAGCCATCATGCAAAATATCGATAATATTACAAATATTGTCACTTCTAAACTTAAGGAGAATATGTGGTGTAATAAAGAATTTGTGGATAAAAGGAAATTAAGATACTACAAGGAGGTGGTCAACCTTAATTTAGAAGATCAAAATTACCTCTCAATTTTGAGAAGTGCAAAGAAGAAAATCAATATTGCTAAAATAAGAACAAACTCTCATGAACTACATAGTGAAACTGGGCATTGGACAACTCCCAAAACACTGTGGGATGAAAGAATTTGCCATCTTTGTGACATTGAGCGAGTAGAAGATGAAAAACACTTCCTCTCAAATTTCCCTGTATATACCCATATTAGATCCCAATTCAAAAATATTTTCCACAATACAGACCTTCCTAACTTCCTAAGTCATCAAAACTATGGTGATCTTGGAACGCTTCTCTCAATGCTTTTTTGAGCAAAGAAATACAATTCTAAAGAAATTAAAGTAATCACTTACCTTCTTAAGGTCTGATAGATCAATTGGTCTTAGTGGACGTTAATCGTCATCGTCGCCATCATCATCATCATCATCATAATAATAATAATAATATTTTTGTTTTAAAATACATTTAAAAACATATAAAAAATATTAAAAGGATACACTAATAAAAAATTTAAAAAACATGTAATGTATAGCGGAGTCTACAATGGGAGCAATTCCAATAATTGTCCCACCATTCTTCCAACTTATTGCTAATTTCAACATTTTTAAAACCATCACATAAAAAACCAATATTATTACAAATAAAATCTCCCTACCTGTCCTTGCTCCACCCTCACCTTCCCCTTAAAAAAATTAAAAAATCTTTCCAAAACACTCAAAACAAACAAATACAAAAATGTTTATAAATACAAATTTAAAAATAAAAAACCAAACAAAAACGAATTTAAGTTTTAAACTATAAAATAACAAATTAAAAAAACAATAATAAACATNAATAATCTTATTAAAAAAACATATAAAAACAAAATTAAAAGCATCCACTAATAAAAAGTTTTAAAAAACATGTAGTGTATAGAGGGGCCTATGGTGGGGTGAACATTCCTCAAGTTCAACCTAAAAAGTTTTTAAAAACATGTAGTGTATAGAGGGGCCTATGGTGGGGTGAACATTCCTCAAGTTCAACCCATATTTAATTGCAACATTTTTTTAAACTATCACCTAAAAAAAATTGATATTATTGCAAATAAAATCACTTAATCAGTCCTTGCTCTACCCTAGCCTTCTCCTTAAAAAAAAATTATAAAAAAAAATCATAAAATAAATAAAATTGTTTAAAAAAAAATTCAAAACACTTCCCAAAAACAAATTAAAATTTAAAAATCTATATTAAAAAAAATAATAATAATTTAAAATAAATATTTAAAAACAAATTTTAAAAATATGTTAAAAATTATATATACAAATTGAGTAATTTAAAAATATGTTAAAAATTATATTTACAACTTGAGTGGGTCTAATGGTTAAGAAGATGTGTTTCATTCTTGGAGGTCATGGATTCAAATTCAGATATACAAATTGAGCAATTTAAAAATATGTTAAAAAATATATTTACAACTTGAATGGGTCTAATGGTTAAGAAGATGTGTTTCATCCTTGAAGGTCATGGATTCAAATTCAGAGGCAAGTAAGGTATGTATACCTTAATTCAGAGTATAAAAGTTTTAGGGACACTCCTACTCCTACCCTTCAAGTAAAACTTTTATGAAGAGTTTGTTTTTAAAATTGTCCTTCCAGAGATTTAAATAATATGTATTATAGCCCGTCAACCTCCAGAGTCGATTTTGCATTCAAACCCTCTCCCTTATGGTCAAGCGTTAAAACCCTCAACCTCCTACGTCGGTTTCGCGTTTCCACCTTCGCCCTCCCGATGGTCTTTAGAGCGGCTCGTATCCTCGCCCCTCTCCCTTATGGTCTTCACGTTTCCACCCTCGCCCCTCTCCGCACGTCCCTGGGGATCGTGTTGTTGGTCATGAATTATATACCTTTCTTCGAGAACTTTCCGAAATAAAAATCCTTTAAATCACAGTCAACCGAAGACTTTCTCGGCCTAATGTGGCGAAAGTGGCCTTTCGAAAAATAGGAAGTGATTTTGGAGCTAGCGGTCCCCACCCTTCACCAAGCGGCTTCAATTAAAAGGTTCAACTCTCAAGTTACTCCTAAGCAGTATGGGACTTGATAGAACTTTATTGAAGCCGGAAAAACATCTACGAAAGATATGTACCAAAGGGAAAAATATGATGGCTAACGTGCCTCTTTAGCCCCAGCTTTCCGGGATTGAAGTGTCCAAGTTTCGCCCGCCAGCCACAATTTGGTCCAGGGGTATCGAATTTCACGGGCCAAAGTTGAATGGGAGATGAAGAACATACATACATAAAGAGCACTCCATCGGACACATCTCTACTTTCTTTCCACCTATTTACCACAGGCAGCAAAACGAGGAAGTTGGTTGATCAATCCACTTGCTATTTCAGAAATAGTCGGGCTACTTTTGAATTGCATTTTGTTTCCGATAGTGAAACAAATTGTCGTCCTTCCCATTAGGGGAGGAGGCCTATGTTTCCCCTAGTCATGAATGATGTTGGGAAGAGTCCAGACCTCCTTGAGCCTCCCCTATCTTGGCCCATCTCGTCTCTAGACATACTGACAAGTGGTNACAGGCAGCAAAACGAGGAAGTTGGTTGATCAATCCACTTGCTATTTCAGAAATAGTCGGGCTACTTTTGAATTGCATTTTGTTTCCGATAGTGAAACAAATTGTCATCCTTCCCATTAGGGGAGGAGGCCTATGTTTCCCCTAGTCATGAATGATGTTGGGAAGAGTCCAGACCTCCTTGAGCCTCCCCTATCTTGGCCCATCTCGTCTCTAGACATACTGACAAGTGGTGCACGTATAATAAGCATAAGTGGTTTTCGTGGTTTTAGTTATCACATGACAAAACCACAATTTTGACCAAAAACCATCAAGAGGTCCACTTCTAAGCCATTTGTCAATGTCCATACCTCGAAAAGAAATATTATTGGACTGAATATTGTTTTTCTTCCAGTGATTTAAATAATATGTATTATAGATGTTTTAACTTTTTTCATGAATACAAGAACAACTTTTGTTGTGAACACATACAACTTGTACATAAAATTATAAAAAATTTATGGAGTTTATATTTATTTTTGTCCATCATTTAAATAATATGTATTATACATGTTTTAACTTTTGTCATGAATACAAGAGAAACTTTTTTTGTGAACACAAAGACAACTTGTGCATAACATAAAATTATAAAAAAATTATGTAATAATCGGATATAAAAATTTACTTGACGGTTAAGTCAAATTTATACAGTATGATTTTGCATATATGTAAAATAATAAACTTAAACTTGCAATTATAAAAATAATTCAACAAAAGTTAAGAATGGTTGGTGTAAAAATAATAATAAAAGTTATGGATTGCAAAATTTGAAATAATTATAGTTATTAATATAATGAAATGATAAATATTACTGAATTATTTAAATTTGGATTCTCAAAAACCAAATATAATGAGAAAATAAGTGTGCAAGAAGGTGTTTTCTAGCTTTATCCAAACGAAGACAATTTTCATCACTGCAATTGCAATTTAATATTAATGAGCCTTACTTCTCTCTTGCGGTTTTGGGAAGTGTTTTTGAATCTTTGATCTTTTCTTCCCTCTCAATCTTCACTTTTCAACTTGCAGTATGTGATACGGTCCAATTTCTAAAGAATCCTTATGACTTGTAACTTGTGAGCTGGGAAAATTTCAAGTGAACATGTAAATTTAAAAGTTGTTGGTATTTGACAATCAAAAATGGAAAAAAAAGGGGTAGATACTCATCAAATTTAACCATTGTCTCCATAGACTTTAGTACTCAAATCCATGAGGTCTCATACACCAATTTAATGTCCCACAAATAAGAGAGTCTCATACACAAATTTGATGTATGTCTTAGCAATGACCTTAAAAATAAATTATTATTATTATTATATAAAAAAAAACCATTAAACTTTAAAAATAAATTAAAAATTATATATATATATACAAATATAAATTTAAAAAAATAAAAAATATATATAATAATAATAAATTTAATATATATATAAACATGTAGTGTATAGAGAGTCTATGGTGGCCCCACGATCATTCCTTCAATCCACCGTTAGAGGAATCGCCTCCCACTATAGACCCTTCTATTTACTATTAAACCCCTTTAAAACTTTTGTTAGATCCCTTTAAAACTTTGTTTTTAATGTATGTATTGTTTTTTAATGTATTTATTTTTTAAACTTTACTATGTAATTCCATCTAGATTATGTCTAGCAAATGTTACAATGTTAAGTCATATTATCTAGGAAAATTTCACCAAGGCAAAGTGTTCTACCACAAGACATCCATCATCTAACCACATCAGCATCATAAGATTAGGGGGTAATAGAAATGCTAACCTTCATGTTACCTCTCAATCTCTCTCTGCAAGGAAAAATTTTAACCTTTTTCAAGGAGAGCCTAAGAGTACTATTAAACAAATGACCCACTATTACTTTGGTGATTTGCTCCTCTTTGCACTAAGGAAATCTTAGCCTGGGGGAATCCCTATGTTAACCTAAGCCTAATTGTTTGAGTACAGGGTGAAGGGCTTAACTCAGGTTTACCTCACTTAATCAACTCACTCAAAGGTGAAAGTAAAGAAAGTCCTAAAGCCAAGCTCACAAAGAGATCAACATTGATAATCCAAGATGTTCAAGTAGGACATGTTGAAGTAGAAATGAGAGAAGATTTATTTGGAGGTTCAAGCCCAATGTTCTCAATGGTTCTCTAGCTTTGTGAGAAGTAAAATATATGTAAATTCCCAAGAGTTTAGTGCAAATTGAGAAGACTCAAAAGTGAATGTTGATGCTTTGAAATGTAATTACAATGTTTCCAAATGTGAAGTTAGAAGTGAAAATGAACATTGACAATTCACAACAAAATCTTAACCATGATAAGCATGTGAGAGAATCATATCACCATATATGCTTGTGAAAATTATTATGAAAGCAAAAGAGTTTGAGAATCATCCATCCACATGAAGAAAATCACAAGGTGAAGATTGTTATTTCATAGATTAAGTGCCCACAACCACAAGTGTTATGCCAAAGAGAGAAGATGTGTTCCAATTCTTGATCCGTGAAATTAGCACCCCAAATGATCTTTTAGTGTTGGTGTGCCAAAGTAAATGAGATATGAAACCTATAGTAATTATATAGAATATATCAAAGCTACAAGGCATCCAATTACAAAAGTTTTGAAGCCATCAATATACAATGCTATTGTGAAGATATGTTGCTTAAACCAATTAAAACACTATTTGATGAAAGTTGTGTGAGAAATGTTATAACAGCTGAAAAGAGAATCGATTTCATATATTATTCATCCATCACACTTAGTGTTATCAAAGCATTCCTAGAATTTGAGCTCACTGCCCTTTAAATTCAAAATTAGTGTCAAAGTCAACATAGAGTTTGGCTCAACTAGAAATGAAAATCCTTGAAATTAGCAGTGAAATAAATTGAAGTGCAACTATTATCAAATTGTAGTTTATAGCCAGCATAATAACCACAAATAAGAGAATAATGCCAACGCATGCATGAGTTTGTGTATTGCAGAAGTTAAGGTTACTTCAGTTCTTGGAGCATTTAGTAAACAATTCATTTAAACCCAATGTGCCATTCAGAGTACAAAATTCATCAAGGTGATCATATGTGAGTTAATGTTATGCTAAACCATCCAATTAAAGTAAGTTGTTGTTACATTACATCTTTAGGCAAATTTGTCATTGTGAACAAAAGAAACCCAAATGTATCCAATTGTAGATGCAAAACAATAGTAAACTAACATGAGTTGTGTGAGGACATGTAGCAACAAATGAAAAAAATTAACACTTTGAGTACTTTCACCATCGAATCTGTGCATTTGAGATATTAGAACATTTAGGAAACCAGATTTGTTCTTAATTTCTTGCATCGATTATTCTTAGGTGAGAGTTAAAAACATGAACAAGTTTAAACATTGTTGATCATAAAATGAACTTAATAGAAATGTTCCCGCAGATTCAAACAAGCATTCTGATTTCCATTTAGTAAGTGAGTTATGTAATTATTTAGTGAGTCAGTTATGTAATTGAATCAAGTGAGAGTTAGTGCCAATCTTTTGATGTGTGTTTTATAATGGAAATGAAGCTAAAGGCACTATTAGCAAGTTGACCGACTTTGAAAAAAAATCATTAGAGACGAAATCGACTTACAATATGGATTCAAGTTATGAAAGATTGCAGTATAGGGTTTAGCAAAATAAACTTGAGTGCAGTGATCTAGCTCTAAAGGTAAAACTTGAATCAAAACCTTAGATCACCTAAAAAAGTTTGAGGACTCTTAGCAATGTCTTCTTCACTTAAGAGTGTTGAAGTCCTCCAATATCAATGAATATTGGAGGAGCATCCAGCTAAGACAAACGGAGCTTGCACACTTCAAAGGGAGGTTAGTTCAAATAAAGAAACAAACCCTAGGTAACACAAGAAAATTAAATTAGATTTATCGTAAAGAAATAAAGTCACAAGACATTTATCTCTAATAATATTGAATCTAATCTAGATCTACTAAAGAAACAAGATAGAAAACAAAACTCATGCATTGTTTGCTTTGAAATCTCTTAGTGATAACCCTTTAGCTCTTTGAAGATCACAACTCTACTATCTTTCTTTCAAAAATTCTAAACATTGCTAAAGAACAGCTAGAACAACACTTAGAATTGGCAAGAAATGTTCTCCACTTTATTTCCAACAAGAAAAAATGAAGGAGACACCCTCTTTATATAGGAAGAGAGGTCTCCAATACCATCAATACAATACCATGATCTAAATAAAACCGTGTGCTCATACCACGTGTTGGATAAAAACAATGAGCTCGATACCATTGGAAGTCATAACCAACTCCTCAAAGGTGGGGCGCCCTCCTCAAAGCGAGAGAATGCTAACTAACTCCCACGCGTGTGAAGTCCATGAGAGAAAATAACAAGTGCAGCCTCCTCACAAAGAGTAAATCACCAACTAACTCCCACGTGTGAGGTCAAACCCTTCCAAGAGACCAAGAGTGCCCCCTCAAACCATGGAGAATGCATCTGGATATGGTCAAATACATGTGTGGATAGATGAAAGAGAAAAGGTGCCTAGTAGTGTTCACACATGTGGGCGAGAGAAAATATCTCAAAAATATATCAAAATGACTCCCACATGTGAGAAAAGGGCTCAAAAAGGGGGTGCTCCTCATGTGTACTAGGAAAATGAAGTAGTAACCACCAAAAGATGTCCATGTGTACCCCATGTGATGTCAAGTGTACAAGATATTGATGTGGGCACCTCTGTGATGATGTTGCATCATCAGCATCGTCCACTGTGCTATCAAAGATCCCAATGCAATGACATGGATCCCAAGAAAAATGACATGAATCCCAATGTAAGTAGATATGGTCAAATCTATGTTGCACGGGGACCTGTCCCCCCTCCCGCTCCCCCTCCCGGAAAAAACCCAAGTACCTTGCGTTCCCATGTATTGGGGACTTTTAAAGGACTAGGAAACATTTCCAATTGGATGAAGACTCCATTGGAGACGTGAGGACGTTTAAGACGTCTCCAATCCGTACCTGGGTCAAATCGGGGACTTCTCGGGTACGATACCGACGTCCCTGAAAAAAATGGGGACGGATTGGCAAACTAATTCATAAAAAATAAAAATTAAAAACCCTAAATCTACGTGCCACCTAACCCGCCCGCACGTAAAGGAGTTTTATTAACCCTACACCACGTCATTTTTACTAACCGCGTCAATATTCTTTCTCCCCGCACCTTATTTCTCTGCACGTCACCTCACAGTCGAGTTTATTGCTCGATTATGCACCCTCGCTCACACTCAGCCCTGTGCACGCCGCCTCACCAGCTCCCTCGACCTCAACCTCACTCACAGTGGAGATCGCCCCGTTTCCAGCAAATGGTTTAATTTTTTTACTATTTAGCAGCTGGTTACAGCGAGGTTTACCGTTTTTCCAGTTTCATGGCTTTGGCACAAGAGTTTACGCAGTCCAGCCACCATCCGTGACCAGTTCGAGAGGAAATTTTTGCTCGCCGTCAAAGTTTGTCAACGAATTTAGCTTACAGGTATGCCGGAAATGTTTTAACTTTTTATTTTAAATTTTTAGTTATAGACTATAGCTATTAAGTTACTGATATTAATAGTTATTCATTAATCATTAATCATGTAGTAGTTGTATTTTAAATTTTTATTTTTAGATATATAGAATATACTAAATAATAAATAATAAATTTATTATTATTTATATATATTAAAATTTAATTATTAATATGACCATTGCCTATATATATAATATATAGTATTTTAGAATTTTAATAATATACACAGTGTGCACTTAAAAGTTAAAAGTTAAATTTTAATAATTTAATTTATATGTTACAGTCTAGTATACACTAGAGTTTTAACTTATTAAGTGTTATACAATTTAGTATACACTAGAGTTTTAACTTATTAAGTGTTATACAATTTGTGTAGTGTATTATAATTTTATAAACTTTTAATTTAGTAAACTCGGAACTATAATTACTAATGTATTAATAAATTAATAATTATATTAATTTAAATTTTTAATTTACAGTAATAATAGTGAGTTAGTCCCCGAGGTGTAGGACAGTCGGTGACGGAGTGTGTT
>SNQJ01S0025007.1:65422-76932 GCA_010110895.2 Picea sitchensis
TTAATAATAATAATAACAGTGAGTTAGTAACTAATTATAAAATATTAAAATTAAAATTATAAAATATTAAAATTAAAATTTATTATTTAATTACTAATTATAAAATATTAAAATTAAATTTTATTATTTAATTTACAGTCACTGTTGAAATTTATAGTTAGTAATTAATTATAAAATATTAAAATTAAACTTTATTATTTAATTACTTATTATAAAATATTAAAATTAAAATTTATTATTTAATTTACCGTCAATGTTGAAATTTATAGTTACAAGCTACAATAGTAAACTTCATAGTTATATTTACATGCTCACATTAATAAACTAAATAAATTAAAATATTAATTAATAATTATTAACTTCTTAAATCATGTAAAATTAAATATTAATCTCAACTTTGAAGCCTCTTTTAAAACTTTTAATTTGAACATTTTAATTAGTCACGAAGCCTCTTTTAAAACTTTTAATTTGAACATTTTAATTTGTCATGACTCATTTTGTAATTTGTTGAAATCTATGAAATATTTCAGATGGACAGCCCTTCTCAATCTCCTCAATCTGAAATGGGAGGACCTCCAAATACAATTCCCTAGTCCACTGAACACTTAATTTCCATTACCATAAATATTAAAAAACCCTTATTGCAATTTGTCACGAAGGTCACCCAAAACAAGAGGAAACAAAGTGGTGGTTCAGAGCAATGGTTATGCAGCCCTTGCAATCATGTATTTAAGGGCAGCTACACTAGAGTTTATCATCATCTATTGGCTATTTTGAGTGATGGAGTAAAATATGCACCTGCCCATTGGAAAAAAGAATTGAAATGACTAAACTTCACATGGTTGCCACGGGTGGTACTATTCTTGCAGAGGAAGAGGAGGACAACCCTTCCATTTTTTAAAAACCGAGAGTTCCTAGATCAATGGAGTTCTCTCATGGAGAAATTCATGACCATGATCAAGTTGATTCAGTAGGGGGTTCTAGTAACATTGTTTCAAGTAGTAAACTTGTTGTCATAGAGATGTTCAATACACAACGCAAGGAGGAGGCAGATGATGTAGTGGTTGAATTTTTCTTTGCTAATGGAATATCGTTTAATGCCACTCGTTCTCCTCTCTACAAAGAGATGATAAGGAAAGTACTTGTTGTTGGCCCATCATTTCAACCCCCTGGTTACAATAAAATGAGGACAACCTTGTTAGATAGAGGGGTCTCAAAGATGCAAGGGTTGATGGAAGGCCTTAGAAAATCATGGGTTGTTTATGAGTGTTTAATCGTCATGGATGGTTGGACAAATATTCAACAAAGGCCTTTGTTGAACATCATTGTGACCTCTCCAAAAGGGCCCTATTTCTTGAGGGCAATTGATTGTTCTGGAAAGATGAAGGATGCAGCTTTTCAGTTTGAGGTATTGAAGGATGCAATCGAAGAGATTGGTCCTACAAATGTAGTTCAAGTTATCACAGATGTTGCACCAGTTTGTAGGTCCGCGGAGTTAATGATTCAAAGCAGGTATAAGCGTATATTTTGGACCCCTTGTTGTGTGTATGCTTTGAACAATGCACTCAAAGACATTCGAAAAATTTATTGGATCACCCATATTATTTTGGATGTAAGAGAGGCACAAATGTTCATTTGCAACCACCATGCCTCTCTAGCTATTTACAGGATTTATGCAAAGAAATAGTTCTTGAAACCAACAAATACGAGGTATGCCACTTATTTAATTCTTCTTGATCGTATGCTAGAGGTGTAGCATGCCTTAAAGGTCACTGTTATTAGTTATGAGTGGTCTACATGGGGGGAATCAAAAACAGATCAGAGAAAGAAGGTAAGACAGATGTTGTTGAATGATGATTGGTGGATTAATGTGAAATACATAGTATTTTTCACCTCTCCAATAGTGGAGCCAATCAGGTATGCATATTCATATTCCCCTAACCTTGGGGAAATATACGAGTCAATTGATAGCATGATCGAAAATATCAAGTCCATCATGCGTCAGAGGGACCCCACTTTGGAGTTCTTTAATGAAATCCAAAAGTTGATAGAAAAGAGATGGAACAAGTTGAACACATCTCTTCATATGGCCACTTATGCACTTAATCCAAAGTGGTACGTGGAGAGGGAAGGAAGAGTTGCACCAATAGATGATCCTGAGGTGAAACATGGATTTATTTAGGCCATACAAAAGATGTTCACACCTGAGCAAGCAACCATAATTCGAGAACACTTTCTTGACTTTGCAATGTTCAATGACAACATTTTCTCTATTGCTGCAAAGGCAGATTTGTTGGGTATGGCACAAATAATTCCTGGTGGATGGTGGAGGATGTACGAGAACAACGCTCTAAAAATCCGCACTTTGACTATGCATTTACTATCTCAGGTTGCTAGTTCCTTAGTTGCAAAAAGGAATTGGTCCACATATAGTTTTATTCACTCTATTAAGAGGAATAGGCTTACCTCTAAGACAACAGAAAAACTAGTTTATGTGCATAGTAGTCTTCTCCTTACAAGGAAAGCACCAGAATATTTAGAGGGACCAGCAACACGCTGGGATGTACATCCCGAGGATGCTTCCCAGATTGATGATGAGGTTGATGGTGCATCTCTCCATGCAAGATTGGTAAATGTACCATTAGACGACATTGAGTTGTAGTTGTAGGGCATTGATGATGATGAGAGAGAAGGCAATGAGGCTCATGCATTTTTGCATAGTCTTAATGTAGAAGATCTAAATTTCTGAGTAGCTTCAGCCTTCATGCTAGTATGGGCATTGAGTCAAGGACTCCCTTTTATGTTATTTTGAGACATTTAGCCATTTGGCACCCACACTATGCACTTATTGTTTTGGCATTTTGTAGTTTTGGACTATCATCCATGTTTTTCCCAACTTTGGATATCTAATCTCCTAAATTATTAATCAACTTTTATTGACTCTTGAATCTCGGTTTCTTAACCACTTACTATTATAGATATTAGATTCATATCATTATAATTATAATTTATAATTTATATGTGATTGTCTTAAGTTTTAATAATAAATTGTATTTGATTATGCTATTTAAGTTTTGGAATGATTGATGTATATTAGATTCATATCATTATAATTATAATTTATAATTTATATGTGATTGTCTTAAGTTTTAATAATAAATTGTATTTGATTATGCTATTTAAGTTTTGGAATGATTGATGTATAGAATGTTTAAGTTTGTAACTTGTAAATTTTTGTTATCCTAAAATTTGAATTTTGAAGTTATCATTGTTTTGCTTTGTAGGGTCTTGTAACATCTATGCAAATTTTAAAAGTTTAAAATCACATTTCTTTGAGTTTGAACAGTCGTCATTTACTATGAATGGTCAAAATGTTCAAGGCCAAGTTGGTGGACAAAATGTTAAGGCCAAACTGCACAAAATGAAAATCTGTTGTTGAAGTTCATGACACTACTTGAGAATGAACCAAATATTTCCAAACAATGAATGTGCAAATTTTGTGGCCTCCGTTTTAGAGGAAATTGCCAAAGAGCATATCATCATCTATTGGGTGACTCTCAGTCTGTCGTTAAGTCATGCATTTGTTCACATGAACAAAAAGTTGAAATTGCTCGGGCTTATGAAGCTCGCAACTTTAGAATCTAATTGGTAGTACTTTTACTTTTGTGAATTTAAAGTTAAACTTTAGACTATGTAATAAGACTTTAAGTTTAACTATAGAAACAAGTTTTGGACCTTCCGAATGTATGTTTATTTTTTAGTCCTAGCAATGGACAAATGACAATGATGGTTAGACAATGTCTGTTAGTTCAATGCTCATTAAATTATTTCAATGTTTTATATTTAATATTTATCATTCATGTTTATGGCATATGCATATGGTGATTCCTTGAATTTTAAATAAATTTAAATATTTTATTTTTTTTAAATATTTACTCTCTCTCTCTCTCTCTCTCTCTCTATATATATATATATATTATTGTCTTCCCTAACCTGTCGTCCCCTGAAAAATTTGGGGGTGTGCTCTAGTCGTCCCGGAAACTTGTACCCCCGTCCCCGTCATCCCCCCGTCCCCAAAGTCGATGCAACATAGGGTCAAATATAGATACACAAATCCCAATGTAGGTACATGGATATTGAGGCAATGATATTGATCTCGAGGCATGATGCATGGATTCCAATGTAAAGCACCCCACCTATAATGATGAGTCAAGCTTCAAACACAAGTCTTTACGAAAATCACATCAAATAATTCCTTTTAACAGCCTCATAACATTAGTTAACTTTATATATTTGCCTAAGTATACCATGGTAGGACAACCTTACCCCTATAAAGTGTGTCAATTCTTAGAACATGAAGTATTTCCTAAGTGCTTTCGTTAGAGATAGGTAAATGATGAATAATTAATGGAAAAGGAAGGGCAACTTTATGCTTTGACCCTCAAAGTCATTTTTTAATGATGTCTAAGGTCTATAAACTGGTCCCACTATATTTTTAAAGCTAGGAATCTTCATTTTATACATTGCAAAACTTTAGGAGGGACCTTGCTTAGAATTACTACTTTGGCACCTTTATTTACCCCCTTTCTTCAGTTTTTCTTTGATTTTCTTAGTTCCTTTCTTTAGATAATGCATTTTTAGCATAAGACTCTAGGGGGTGGGCCCTTTTTAATGAATTGGCATAGCTCTAGCCTTATTATTTTTATTTATTTTTCATTTTAGCTCTTTCCTCTAGCCATTTTTGGATTTATTTGACTTAGGCTCGCTTTTTTCTTTAATTTATTTGTTAGACCTTGCTGGATGACATGTGATGAGTCAAATCATAAGCAGGAAATGTATTTTTTATGAATAAGATGGAAATGAAGGGGGGAAATGGAAGGTGTTAGATATGGTTAGGATATGGGGTATGCTACTCAACTCAAAACACCAATAGTACTACGTGGCCTAGGTCATGACACTTTTCTAAGGACAATTATGTCCCCCCATGGTATATGAGACAAAATAATAAAGTGTTTGTTGTTAAGAGGAGTTATTAGTTCATACCCAATGTTTATCACTTTCACGACAAAGTCTGAAACCATCACACCACGTCTAAGCAAGAAACCCATACATGAAATCATAGGACATAAACTAAAGTAAATATCATCATGAAGTATCATCTGTAAGTGCACATATGATCTGAGATGCAATGCATAGGAGCTAATATACTATGGTAGAGCTATATAAAAGAACTTGTGTAGTCGTCATGTATTTGATGGATGGAAATAAAGCAAAAGAGCGGGTCTAGATTAGAAGAGATGAGCAAGAGAACTCAGCCAAGCAGCAGCATCACACCCAAATGAGCGTGTCTCTATAGGTAGTTACCTTTATGGGAAAACACTTCCAATCATCTAGTATGTCCCCTCCACACATCAACACAAGAGGACCATATAGAACACCCATCTTATTGACAAACCAGCATCATCACATCAACACACCATGCAAAAGTCATTAGGAAACTCCAACAATGTCTTGAAACATCTATCTCCTAACACCATCATCTAATTGCTTGGGGGGGTGGAACCATCATCCATATCCAAGATAAGCATATCAACCACACCATAATGAGATGGCATGCTCCATAACCATCAAATATGCAACCAAGGGGTGATCAACAAGGCAAGCACAATCATCCAACCAAGGAGAAGTGAGACTCCCCCAACCAAAAAACTCCATAAATGATCCAATGCCATGAAGAGAAGGAGCTCCATGAAGATGAATCCCCCTGAATCAATCCAATGCTCCAAGGTACCAGCTGCAAATCTCCATCCATGTGATGAAAATCAAAATGTAGAACCTCATACAATATGAGGTGTAACAAGTCCAAACATTGAGGACACGAAAAAACCCATATAAGAGTGTCAAAAGCTTGATGTATTTGATTTTCTAAGGCCAAACATAAAAAACATAGTGGGAGTTACTAGCAAATTTATGGCTAACCCAAAATGATAGCATTGGGTGGAGTTGTGAAGATGATTTTCATGTATCTACAAGGAATGAAGGACTATGGCATATGTGGTTTGATAAAGAGATTGTGGATCTACAATGAACACTTCAACAACCCTAATCCAACATAAACTTTGAACAAAATATCACATAAAGAGAAGTGGAGAACAAGAGATATGACTCCCTTAGGGAAAAGAACCAATGACTTGTGAATCCAAGATGATGATACAAAAGACTCATAATGTGTATATTTATACATAACATATGAGGTGGAGTGCTTTCCCCCATAAGGGGGTTATGGGCCCACATAAATGCCTAAGTTGACTTTGGCCACCTAGAATAATATAAAATAATGTTGACTAGATCGATTATTAAACCATAACTCAGTGATACAATAATGAGGGTGCTTAGCCATAATGTCGAGTAACTAGAAGTGAGGATTACCATCATTTAAACACCTCCCCCCCTTAATTTGAGCATGGGGTAACTGAGGAAAATGATAAAATACAAAAGGAGAGGCCATAACCAACTAAATAGAGGGACAAGTGTAGCTATAATTAGACAGAGTGGGTTTGTGATGACCCAACTCAATAAAAATGTGGAAGGGTTTATGAATACCCAACCATCATCAACATTGAACTGCGCAACTCCTGAAGAAATGCCACCATTGAACTATGCAATATCTAGCGAAATATGATATTAATATGCCAATTTGATAAAGAAGCATTGTAAAGAGGCATAAATACAAGAGAGAGAGAGAGGGTATAAAAGCGAGTGGGAATACCCAACTCAATGAAGAGTTAGTCATAGTTGTTGATGATTACAGCTGCATGAGACATCCTCCAGGACACAGACTGAGTGAGTCGGCCTGTGAGAGCCCATGAGTTGGGTGTGCCCATGAGATGGGTGTGCCATTCCTCTCTAAGACGGAGATGGAATGTTTTGTGCCCCTGTGTAGGGAAGATGCCCATGAGTTGGGTGTGTCGTTCTCTCTGAGACGGAGATTGAACGTTGTGTGCTCCTGAGAAGGGAAGATGCCCATGAGATGGGTGTGTCACTTGAGATGAAATGATGGGTACCCCTGTGAGGGGTGAAGGAGCCCATGTAATGGGTTTATTTTTCTCCTCTGTGTAGAGAGTTGAGACGATGTGGTACTCCAAATGATTATCCTGTGAGACTCAGTGAGATAGAGATATGTTGAGTAGGACGTCCTTGTGGCTAGGCATAGTTGGACGTGATCCTAGTGGTTGAGCACTAGTGAGTGTGTGTCCAGATGATTCTCCTGTGAGACTCAGTGAGATAGGATCTGTTGATTTGGGCGTCCCTGTGGCTGAGCATAGGTGGACGTGCCCCTAGTGGTTGAGCACTAGTGGGTGTGTGAGATCCCTTGCTATATTGTCTAAGAGTTAGAATTACCTTTAACCTTAATTATGATGTAAAGGGTACAGGTCGACCCCACCATAAAGTAAAAGATAATTAATGAAAAAGATAATTAATATGGTAATTATTAATTATATTCTGAGTTATTGAGGTTGACCCTATTGTGCCAATAGACACATCATTTGATGTGATAAGTTTTGTATAAATAAAAGTGAATCGTCATTGAGGAAACACACTTATCTTTATGTAATCTCGTGATTTTAGAAGTTGTGGTCTGAAATTATGAGAATTACAGCACCCTAGTGTGTGCTAGGTTTGGTGATGGCTAGGGGGATCTTCTCTTGAGAATATAGCAAAGGATTGGTTGGGTTTTCTTCCCTTGTTGAGAAGGGTTTCCCAGGATACTTCTTGTGTTCTTGTGCATGGTTATTCTTCTTGTGACCTTGGTTTAATGCAACTAGTTATTGTTGTTGCATTAATTTATGGTTCAAGTAAATGCTAAATAGAAAATTGAAAGTAAATACACAAGCCTAAACTAGTGGAAAATTCAACATGGTTTCAGAGCAGGTCTTGAAGAATACCACTTGCTCAAGGTTGAAGGAAGACCTTGGTCACCTAAAGACTGTTAAACCCTTGTTGTTATTGCAAAGAAAAGAGGTCGGACCCCACAGCAAATAAAGGAAGGTCGTAAGGCTGTCTTACACCTGGGGTTGGAGTAAGGAAAGGGTCAAACCCCTAAATTTGGTGGTAAATGTTTTAAAGAGTGGTTGCAGGCCTATCGGCCTAGGTTTAGCCCTGTTTAGAATCTTCTAAGGCAGTCCGCGGGCCTCTAAAACTGCCATAGCAAAACCTCAAAACTCAGATCTATACTAGTGCCCAACAACAAGTCCTCTTTTGGAGGCTACCTTACCAGGAGCATAGTTATCAATAGTTGCAGCAATAACTATGATTTTTGGGGGGGGTCATGAACATCTGAGATAGCGAGATCTATGAGGATTTTGTTCTGTGCATTCCATAGAAAAATTAAAGATCGATATAGGCCACTATCATTGCCAATCTCAAGGCATTACTTCAGGGATTCATTGCAACATAAGGGTATTATTTTGGAGATTGGACAGCAGGTATTCTGGAGATAGAAATTAGTTTTTAAAGGCATCATCAGTTCTGCAAACAAGGTACTTTCACAGTAACCAGAGTGCAGATCAAGGCTCGCCTTTGATTTTTAATGGGGACAAAACACGGCATGGTTTGTGCTACATATTGGTTGGAGGCATTTTCAGCTACAGGTATAAATCCAGTAGTGGGCAGGTTATTTTGTAATGGAAACCAAAGGATCAAGTAATTCAGTAGTGTGTGTTGGCCTATATCACTCAAACAAGCAAGCAGACTGAAGAACCAACAATGCACACTCTTAGGTATGCACTTGTATATATTATTTGTATCATTGTCATGAGGGTATTTGCAGAAGGAAGGAACCCTTGCTGCAATCATGGATCCATAGGGATCTCAGTGCATTCAAAGGAACAACACACCGGAAGTGAAGACTCCGGGTTTGATTGTTTTAATTACCATGCCTCTAACCTACATTACAAGTAGGTGTTGTAGTTGTGACAACATCCTTAAATTGTTTTGATTCTAGAGATGTACTAATTATTCTCCTCTAGGAGATATTCTTGTCTTATTTCTTTTTGTTTGTTTTCTTGTTCTAGGCGGGTTAACAACAAAGGAAGATGTTTATCCTTCAGACTTCAGAGGGAATCAAAACTATTTGAGGAGGAAGAACAGAACCATCATTGAAGCAATCAAAGCAATGATACATGATCAGAGTCTACCTATGATTATGTGGGAAGAATCATGCATGACAGCAGTATATGTTCAGAACAGGAGTCCTCGCCATATTTTGAAGAACATAACTCCCAAATAAGCCTTCACAGGAGTAAAGCCTAAGATTGGACACTTCAGAATATTTGGGTGTCCAGTATACTTTCATGTACCCAAAAAGAAGAGGTCCAAGCTAGACCTTTTAGGCAGAAAAGGTATGTTTGTGGGATACAGTCTACAGCCCTGGTAAGAGACAGATTGAGATAAGCAGAGATGTCATCTTTGAAGAAGAGATAGCCCTTCAAATATCCATAGAATCTCAGATGGAGATTGGCAGTGAGACAGTACCTTCTCCCCCTTCAGCAGTTCAAAGGGAGATAGCCATTGTTCTAGTTGATCCAATTGCTCCAGTTGATGTCCCCAGAGACATTGCAGTAGGCCATAAAAGGCCTACCTAGGCTCGACAAACTCTGCAAGAGGCAGAGGGAAATGCATACCCTCAAGGCACATCCCGAGAGAGCAAGAGACCAAAGAGACTTTCGAGCTACTTTTCAGCCATGAGTCACATCATTGATTCTGATCCTTCTTGTCATGGAGAAACGACAGGTGAGCAGGTATGGCAAGATGCCATGACAGAAGAATATCAGTCCATATTGAAGAATGATGTGTGGGATATTGTTCCAAGACCGGAAGGGAAGTTTGTAGTGACTTCCAAGTAGATCTATAAGATCAAGCATGCAGTTGATGGAAGTGTCAAGAAATACAAAGCGAGATTTGTAGCCAAAGGACTCTCACAAGTAGAGGGAGTTGACTATGATGAGACATATGCAGCCGATGGAAGTATCGAGAAATACAAAGTGAGATTTGTAGTCAGAGGACTCTCACAAGTAGAGGGAGTTGACTATGATGAGACATTAGCTCCAGTAGCCCGATACACTTCCATCTGTACTATCATTGCACTAGATACATCCATGAGTTGGAAACTACATCAGATGGACGTAAAGACAGCCTTTCTCAATGGTGAGATTGAGGAAGAAGTTTATATCGAGCAACCAGGTGGATTTGTGATACACAACGAGAAATCTCATGTGTGCAGGTTGAAGAAAGTCGTGTATTGACTAAAGCAAGCACCTCGTGCTTGGTATGAGAAAATGGATGGATTCTTGATGAGTTTGGGCTTCAGCAAGAGTGTTGTTGATCCAAACCTATATTATCATATTGTTGGTAACGAGTTCCTAATCTTGGTCCTATATGTGGACGACTTATTCCTCACCGATACTTATTGTCGAATGCAAGCAAGCATTGACTTATGAATTCAAGATGAAGGATCTGGGTATGATGCACTACTTCTTGGGACTAGAAGTATGGCAGAGAACTGATGAGATTTTCCTAAGGTCGAGGAAAATATACAGTGGAGATATTGAAGAAGTTCGATATGACAGTGCAAATCCATGCCTACACCGATGGTGATGGATTTGAAGAAAATATATGATGCTCCTACTGATTCAGGAAAGATTGATCCACAACTGAGTGGATCATTGATGTATCTGGTTAACACCAGACCTGATATATGCTATGCAGTGAATGTACTTAGTCAGTTTATGAGTCATCCGAGACAGACTCGTTGTATAGCAGCAAAGCATGTATTGAGATATTTATGAGGCACGGTTGGATATGGCCTGAGATATGCCTCCAATGTAGACTTGAGCTTGCAGGGATATGCCGATGTAGATTGGGCAAGAAGCACAGTTGACCGGAAGAGCACATCTGATTGTTGTTTTACCTTGGGGTATGCCATGGTTTCCTAGTGCAGCAGAAAACAGAGCTCTGTGGCCTTGAGTACCGCAGAAGCAGAGTATATAGCATTGAGTGTGGCAGTCTGCGAAACAGTGTGGCTTCGCAAGCTCTTGACAGGTTTATTTGATCATGAGATGGATCCTACCATTATTCATTGTGATAACCAAAGCTATGTGAAGCTCCCTGAGAACCCTGTGTTTCACGATAGATCGAAACACATTGAGATAAAATCTCATTATATCAGAGACATGGTGCAGAGGAAAGCAGTACACGTGCAGTACCTTCCTACACATGAGAAGATTGCAAATATCTTCACCAAACTGCTTGCCAAGACGAAGTTCGAATACTTCCATGAGAGACTTGGGCCTAGTGGAGAAAACCTCCCTTGCTGAGAGGGAGTGTCGATGATTACAGCCAAGAAGAAGTTCGAGTACTTTCGTGAGATACTTGGTCTGGTGCAGAATGCCTCCCTAGCTGAGAGGGAGTGTTGATGATTACAGCTGCGTGAGACAACATCCTCCAGGACA
>SNQJ01S0025007.1:76982-100544 GCA_010110895.2 Picea sitchensis
AAAGCAGTACACGTGCAGTACCTTCCTACACATGAGAAGATTGCAAATATCTTCACCAAACTGCTTGCCAAGACGAAGTTCGAATACTTCCATGAGAGACTTGGGCCTAGTGGAGAAAACCTCCCTTGCTGAGAGGGAGTGTCAATGATTACAGCCAAGAAGAAGTTCGAGTACTTTCGTGAGATACTTGGTCTGGTGCAGAATGCCTCCCTAGCTGAGAGGGAGTGTTGATGATTACAGCTGCGTGAGACAACATCCTCCAGGACACAGACTAAGTGAGTCGGCCTGTGAGAGACCCCATGGCTTGGGTGTTCCCATGAGATGGGTGTGTCGTTCCTCTCTGTGATGGAGATGGAACGATGTGTGCCCCTGTGTAGGGAAAATGCCCATGAGTTGGGTGTGTCATTCTCTCTGAGACAGAGATGGAACGTTGTGTGCCCGTAGAAAGGAAGATGCCCATGAGATGGGTGTGTCGTTTGAGATGAAACTATGTGTACCCCTGTGAAGGGTGAAGGAGCCCATGTGATGGGTTTATTGTTCTCCTCTGTGTAGAGAGTTGAGACGATGTGGTACTCCAAATGATTCTCTTGTGAGAGTCGATGAGATAGAGATCTGTTGAGTAGGACGTCCCTGTGGCTGAGCATAGGTGGACATGATCCTAGTGGTTGAGCACTAGTGTGTGTGTGTCCAGATGATTCTCCTATGAGACTCAGTGAGATAGAGATCTGTTGATTTGAAGGTCCTTGTGGCTGAGCACAGGTGGATGTGCCCCTAGTGGGTGTGTGAGATCCCTTGCTATATTGTCTAAGAGTTAGATTTACCTGTAACCCTAATTGTGATGTAAAGGGTACAGGTCGACCCCACCATAAAGTAAAAGATAATTAATATGGTAATTATTAATTATATTCTAATTTATTGAGGTCGGCCCTATTGTGCCAATAGACACATCATTTGATGTGATAAGTTTTGTATAAATAAAAGTGAATCCCCATTGAGGAAAGGCACTTATATTTATGTAATCTCATGATTTCATAAGTTGTGGTTTGAAATTATGAGAATTACAACATCCTCTTGTGTGCTACGTCTGGTGATGGCTGGGGGGATCTTTTCTTGAGAATATAGCAAAGGATTGGTTGGGTTTTCTCCCCTTGTTGAGAAGGGTTTCCCATGATATTTCTTGTGTTCTTGTGCATGGTTATTCTTCTTGTGATCTTGGTTTAATGCAACTAGTTTTGTTGTTGCATTAATTTATGGTTCAAGTAAATGCTAAACAGAAAATTGAAATTAAATACACAAGCCTGAACTAGTGGAAAAATCAACAATAGTTGGAAGAAGAGAGAGTGGTTCTGTGATGACCCAACTCAATACAAAAGTGTACCCAATACTCTGCTAAAAGAATGCTACCACCAAATTGCTCATCTAATAGAAAGTATTGTCACTAACCTACTCATCTAATGGATGGTTGGGAGACATATCCTAGCCATACTACACATCTATTGGAAGAATAGTGTCACTAATTTTTCCACCCAGAGAAGTGTTGGAAGGAATGTCCTATAAGAGAGAAGAGATGGAATACCCAACTCTAATAAAAACAATTGTAGCTGAAATGAGAGTAAGAAGACCCAACTCCATACATCTGAAAGAGCTCGAACACGAGTGAGAATGCTCAAAAAAAATAGGAGAGCGAGGGTCTAAATCTCCAACACAAACAAACTTGAGAGAGAACAACTAAGAAGAAAGCTCAAATATAATCTGAGAACTTGAACACAATTGAGAGAACTCAAATACAAGAAAATGTGTGATTGTGTAAATACCCAACACAACTGCACCTAAGAGAGTGCAACTCAAAAGGAAGCTCAAATACTAGATGACAGTGTGTTTATAAATAACCAGCTCCTCACAAAGAGTAGTTATGGCCAAAATATAGAATATAGGTAATCAAAATACAAGTGAGGGTTGGTTTGTGGATAACCAACTCAAAAACATGGTCATGACATAGTCGAAAGAAGTGAGAAGGTTAATGAATATCCATCTCAAAAAGGATTTAGCCCTATGCACAACATCCTCCTTGAAGACAGATAAGAGGCTAAGAAGTGAAAGCTTTAGATCACACCTTCCCCCCTTAATGTTCAACATGGGCTATCAAAAAATATAACCTTCCCAAAACACCATAGTACCAATACCAACACGGTTCCACAACCTGATACGGGGGCTTCTAAAGAAAGAACCACTAAACTATGTTAATCCACTAAAGGAGCACCAAGGAGCACAATTTGTTGATGAAACTGAAACTACCATTGAAAGTATATCCAAGAGAAACCAAGATCACAGTGGGGAAAAACAAGATCCATGTGAAACATTGAATGATCTCGCATATATTATGTTCAATAAGGACAGATAACGCACTGTGGAAGACAGAGCCAGATAATCAAGTTGATCCACTTAGAGAAGTTAAGAATCATGTTAGGATATAAGACTTACTTTTGTAATAAAATCACTTAATGACTTTAGGTTATAGTTTATGTTTTTGTTCAATTTTTGTGTAGGGCGGTCTATCCCACATTCATAACTGGAAATGACTTACTCAATAAGCAATCACATAGAAGGAAGTGAACTCCATTTTGATAGACGCATTGGTTATTCATTGATAATATTATATTGTGTTATTCTAAGTGTCTTCCTTTGAGCTCAGTTATGTGACTCAACCCTATCTAGGATTTTATCATTAGTGCTCTAGCTCATTTTGTAATATGGTAGCATAGCAAGTAAAATTCCAAGAGTTTGAAGTCGTATCAAGAGTCTCAAGCCTTTGAAAGACAAGGTTTCCACCCTTGAGACTTCAATAGTATGAGAACCATGAAGTCTATGCAAGTGTGAAGACCTAGGAATTGTTGTCAATAGAGATGGATCAAGGGATCACCAACATGTCTTCTCAAATTCTAGAAGATATGATTACTACTCTCTTGATAGAGAAAAGAGAACCATTGCAAGAGATACTAAAGGTGATCTTGAACCTCAAATGGCATCATACTCGAGAAACAATCGTAGTAAATTAGCTAAAGACAAAGGGGAGATAGAATGTCATCATTGCAAGAAAATGGGTCGCATAGCCTGGAATTGTAGATTTCAAGCTAATGAAGTTCTAAAGGGAAAGCTCAAAGACAAACCACATGTAGCGAATGTAGCCATTTTTTAAGATCCACTAGACGTTGACAATGGTGATGACCTTACTGAAGAAAGGGCATTTTATGCATTTTAAGAAACCCACGCCTTGAAAACAAAAAGGGATCTAATGTAGATAAAGCTCAACATGGATGGTTTCTCAAATAGTTCGAGAGTTTGTGAAACTTGGGAATTGTACCCTTACAAGGGTCATGAGACAACTTGATGGAACATTGTGGATGTAGTTCAACATGGATGGTTGTCCAATAATTTGGGAGATTCATAATTTGAGAGTTCAAAGAGGTGGAATTCAAGAACTCGAGAATTCAGATCGAGAGCTAGAACTTTATGAGGGTTACAAGATAGCTTGATGGAGCTCTACCTGATCCAAGCACTATTTTCTAAAAGAAGAAGCTAATGATGAATGTTTGGTTTTGATGTTTTAGTTTTCAATGAGTGTGTTTTAGCTTCAATTAGTATGTTTTGTTTTCATTATTGTAATCCTTAAAGAGGGGGTGTTAGGATATAAGGCTTATGTTTGTAATAAAGTCACTTTATGACTTTAGATTATAGTTTATGCTTGTGTTCATTTTTTGTGTAGAGCAGTCTATCCCACATTCATAAGTGGAAATGACTTGCTCAGTTAGCAATCATGTATAAGGAAGTGAACTCTATTGTAATAGATGCACCAATTATTCATTGATAATATCATAATTGTGTTATTGTGAGTATCTTCCTTTGAGCTTAGTTATGTGACTCAACCCTATCTAGGCTTTCATCATTTAGTGATCTAGCTCATTGTGTGATAATTCATTCATAGAGTCATCAATAAAATAGAGTGGGACAAATCATGTGGACCTGTTAATGGAACTATATCAAAGGAGTTGAAAGGGGTCTCCCTTTTGAAACAAGCAAACATAGGGTTTTGAATCACTATAAATCACCGCCAAAAGCTAAGTAGTAGTCCTCAAATCACCAAGCACAACATCCAGTAGAAAGTACCAACCCCTAGAATACAAAGGATGTCTCCAAATAAGATGGAGTCAATACCAAGAATATAATCTTCTGAAATGGGTACACAAGCTAATCTACAAGGTACACCGCCATATGTGTGTGAAAGAAACAATCCATCCAATCGGCAAAAGGATATTTCCTTGAAGACCTCAAGAAAACACGTTGAAGGAACCAAAAAGGGTTTGAAACCCTACGATACAAGTTGATCTAGAAACCCTAGTTCTACAACCCTTAGGGTAAATGCCACTAGTCAATAGTCTCAAAGAACTTAATAACCTAGAAAATTATGTCACAAAGCAATCCTATGGATCAAATATGAGAAGTGGGCCCTACTAGAGGCCCTAAAGAAGAAATTATGAACTCCCGATTTCACAATGATAATGCCACCAACAAAAGCCTTAGAAAACCTAAAAATTGGGAGAAACCCACACAGTCCTAATGTTGTTCCCGAAAAACAACAGTGAATATTGGCAAAAACAGAGAGAAAGATAGGGAGTGCTGCCCTAGAAAAGCATCAATCTGCAAAAGAATCCCTCAAATTCATTAGAAGAACCAAAAAACACCAAAAAGAGGAGGCCTTTGATGGTGGAAAGGCTAAAAATCCCTAAAAAAGCATTGTTGTCCTGAAATAGGACTGAAAAAACCCTAGTTTCAGACCTGAAATACCCCTAAAACTACAATATTTGGCTAAACAAATGAGAAACAAGGAGGGCGTTGCCCTAAAAAGAGCACAAACCTGGAAAAGATCCCTTAAATCCACTTAAAAAAACAAAAACTATCAGAGGGGGGCTTCGCTGAAATAATAGTAAAAAAACCTAGAAATCGATTGATGTCCCAAAAAGAGTGCTGAAAAACCCTAGTTTCAAACCTGAAACATCCCTAAAATAGTGTTGGATAGAGAAGGAAGAGTCCACACGATCTCTAATACCATGTTTGATAAAGAGATCGTGGATCTACACTTCGGCAAACTCTAATCCAAAATAAACCTTGAACATAAATATCACATAAAGAGAAGCGAACCCATGAAAAAGAGAACAAGAGATATGGTGCCCTTAGGCAAAAGAATCAATCACTAATGAATCCAAAATGATGATACAAAAGACTCATATCGTGTTTATTTATACACAACTTATGAGGTGGGGCAGCTTCCCCCATAAGAGGGTTATGGACCCACATAAATGCCTATGTTGACCTTAGCCACCTCAAATAATATAAAATAATGTTGACTAAATTAGTGATTAAACCATAACATTGTGATACAATAATGAGGGTGCTTAACCATAATGTCGAATAACCACAAGTGAAGATGGCAAAGGATGTTAACAGCAGGTCAATCACAAATTTGGGCAAGGGGTGTTAACAGAAGTACATCACAAATTATGTATCTAACCTATAGCAATGATACAGAAATATATGACTAATAACAATAATATATAAATTTAAAACATAATTAATTTTAATCTAAATTTTGTATTTTGTTTATATAAATGGCATTTCACGTTGCATAACTTTTGGAAATGCCATATACAAAACCATACCTCTTTTCTGCGTTCGAAGTGGCTGGTTTTAACTTGATATTTACACAGCTCCATGTGAAGATTAGGTACAGAAGTCCAAAATTGATCCTCGATAATGTTTAAGAGTGAATATATTGCCATGTTTGAAGTAAAGTAGAACAAAGAAGAGAACATGCATCAGATTTGATAGGTGAAACTCAAAACAAATAGTAACATAAACATGCTTCATGCAAAACGCACTCAGCCTCACAGCTCTCACAGCTCTAATAGTGAGGTCAAACATTTCTCCTCCTTCACAAAAACTGTTAAAATTGAACTGACTGTATATAGAGGGACACCCTTTAAAGGATGGGACCTTTTGGACCAATACTGAAATTCCACCTATTACTATCTCATCCGACGTGTACCTGACAACATAGCAATGGCTTCACGGTAAAGAAGAAGCTTATTGAACAGAACCTTAATTTTAACAGCAACTACCCTCAGAATCTCAAGCAATGCTGTAAATCGCGTCTCGGGGAAAGTATCGGCGAGGGTCCGGAATGTAATTTCTCGGTGAAATCGGCGGAAAATATCAGAATATCTCGGAAAATGTCGCAAGAAAGGGGTCTATCTCGGAATATCTCGGATATATCGGAGAGATTTACAACACTAATCTCAAGAATAATCAGGATGCCAACTAACCTGACCATTAGAGTCAGAAATAAAGAACATAGCAAGGCTAAGTTTTGGAAGTCAAACTGTTTCTAAGCAGCTGACATATAGAGTTGTCGCAAGCTTCATCGTGAGTACTTTGTACATAGGGAGGAGCTTCATCATGAGTGCTTTGTACATAGGGAGGAGCTTTAAACCTAGACATAGGGAGGAACAAGTTAAACCCTTCCAACCTAGATTATCCATAGACCGGAATTAGCTCTCGCTTATTAGAGATTGAATTCTTATCACTTTAAAGTACTTGACTAAATGCTAGAGTTAGACTCACTGACTATGCTGCAGTAAATTACCAAAACAACCAGATAGGCATACTGTTTATCAGTTAACAATGGGCAGTACAGGGGTTGAAAAGAATAAAAGAAGAGCCCACTGTTAAGGTCTTTATGAATTTCAGAGACAATGGACTTATTATGACCGAAAGAAAATTTAACCATAAACATGTTTAACCTGTTTCAGTTTGTGTATAGGTTGAGGTGTTTGGCACCATTCCAAGATGCATTAGTGCTGTGGCTGCAGCCTTGCGAGCATCTGTTTTTCCTGTTGCCATGGTTGTATATAATGCTGCCTTAGCCAACTCTGCATATCTTGGAACTCTATATTTCTTACATTTAAATATCCTTTCCAACATCATCACTGCTTTCTCAGTTGAATTTTCATTCTTACCTATAATCTGAACAAGAGAACTGATTATATCGTTTCTCACAAGATAATCAATGCCTTTATCCATATCTTTTTTATTCTTCACCAATGTAAGTAAAGCTTGAATTGCTTGATGTGCGCTTCTGTGCTGGCCATCCTTGATCAAATAAATGAGATGGGGAACGGCTTCAGATTCAACCAGGCAAAGAGTTCCTTTTGAACTACACTTGCCAGCATGAACTTTGCAAACTTTGTACCTTGAAAAACCAAGCTTCGCAAGAAACTTCTTAATAACAGACTGCCTTTCTGTTAAATACGGTGTTTGCATGGACAAATGCATAAATGCAATGGCTGCATATTGCTTTGCACGCTCTGAGCCACTCTTCAGCACATCAATCAGAAGGGGAATCATACCTAGTCTTGCCAGATTCAGTTGGACACTTTTATCTACAAGATTTGGATCGGTTAGCTTTGCAAGAATCTTTACAGCACACTCTTTTATCTTCGAACGATCTAATTTCAAACACTCCACTGAAATTTGCAGCAGAGAAGGTTCTGAAACCATGGAATGCTTTGCTTCGTCCAATTTAGCCATCGCAGATAGTATAGCCAAAACTGCTTCCATCTCATCTGGAGATCCTTGGCCTCCTTTTAAGATCCCAACAAAAAAGCTCACCATGTTTCTTGGAGTTACAATTGCCTGACGAGTAACGCGATCTTCTGCAAGGTAAGAAATGAGATTTAGGATGTTCACCCTGGACGAGGAAGAAAGTTTCTCATTTCGGATAAGGCTATATAATCTAGGGACCACCTTTAAATCTGCTATCCATTGGCGGACTGTATGACTGTCCTTGGCAATGCAGTCTAATGTTCTCAATGCATTTTCATGCATGAGAACATTCTCAAATTTTAACATGTCGATCAAACGTGAAACAACACCTTCATGTTCAATTTGGGCAGCACTTTGCTTTTCTGTTGCTAGGTTTGCAAGAGTTTCCAAAATTAGAAGAGAAAGATCAGGCACTCGAGATGAAAGTGATCTGACAAGCACAGGGAGAGTGCCAGATTTTGTCATCTCAACTTTGTTGATATCTGAATTGGAGAGAAGCTTAAGCGCTTCTGCAGCTTTTAATTTACATTCTGACTTGCCATACTGCAAGAGGTTCAACAGGGGTGGAACCACACCACAATCCACTAGAGAACAGCTTCCTTGTTCATTGAGGTCAAGGGTGCAAATAGTTTCCACCATCTCCAGCTGCAAAGCTTCGTCACCTGCGAATAATAACTCCCAATTCATATACCATGTGCAACATTGGATTCAATATCCAATTTATACTTGCAATATTAATAAAATAAACCAACAACAAACAAATTGGTATAGTGTATATGTTTCCAAGATACAACTAGCAAGCATGAGGCAGAGAAAGAGATCCTATAAATGAACAAACTGCCAATTTCTACAAGGCAAAACTACTTCCAAAACATAAGCAATGCTGTAAGACTCTTACCAGAACCTAGCCTGCGAACTAATGGTCCAAAAAGTCCTGATGTTGCTGCTTGGATGATTGCTGACTTGTCATGCTCACAAAGGTTGTACAAGAGCTTCTCTGCTTGCAACTTCTGGTCATATGTGCACAAGTTAAAAGCACTTGCCACTATTACAACAGATGCCTTCTCTGCCAAAATTGCCACCCTCCCAGACTCACTCTTAGATAGCTCCCAAAGAAGCTGGACTGGTCCACCATTTACTGCTGGGTTTCTTTGTAGGATACGCAGTAATACTGGCACTGCTCCTGCCCCAATTATCAAAGCCTTCAATTCCATGATAAACAACAATAGATGAGTTTATGGAGAAATCCACTACCTGCTAAAGTAAAAATAGGAAATTTAAAGTTCTCAGGTTGACTTTATGACAGATATGATAACATGCATAGACCTCTCTATCAATCTATTTATCTATCACACACATTAATCCTGACTTTTAGTTTACCACTGTCTTCTTTATAATATATAACTTCACACTATCGTAAATCTGCGTATCAGCGAATTTTATCAACAAGAGTCAAGTTTCAACAACAAACTTTTATTCCAGGACTTTAAAAACAAAAATAGATATTCTTGAAACGTATACAAGAAACAGTGTGCCTTGTCTCTAAAAAATATAATAACAGCAGTAAAAACTATTCTATTTGGACTGAAAAGTAATTCCAACAAAAATCCAATTTCCAATATTTTAAACCAGACATTAATTTGACTTAAGTAGTGCCTTTTGCCAATGATGACAACAATGGCTAATGTACTTGAAGTAGGAAAATTGCTGTGAATTGGAGCTTATTATTTGGAATCTTGGATGTTCCAGCAATTCAGCCAGTTGTCTCAATAGTTTTCACCTCCAATGCTCCAACTGATCTTCAATGTAACAGATATATCCAACCCTGAAGTTTGAGGCTGATCATTTTTAATTTGACATCAACGTTCAAGTGGATTAGTTCATAGACAAGAGGGATATAGTGGATCCTAGATTAGCTGTGATTAATCTCACTAGTTCATGTCCACGTCCTTGATTTCAAGGAACCCCACGTTGCCAATTAGTTTTGAAGAGTTGAACCAGCATAGATCCATCTTAACCTCAGATCTATCAAGTGCCAAAAGGGATCAAATCCATTGGGGTGTAAATATTTTGATCATTTAAGATGGATCTAGGCTGGTTGCAGTTTCACTCAACTCAGTAGAACTAAAAATTCACAAATTATGGAGATATGTATATGTTAAAATATAATTTTGATCATATCTATAGTATTTATAGTTATGTGTAAATCTGGTATCTCTCTTTTATCTCTCTATACAGCGGTTTTTATATTATGAATACATATCAAATCTCTCTTTCATATATAGAGAAAGATGCTTTTATTTTACGTTTGGCTAACATATAGTATTACTATTATTATTTGTTACAAGTATTATAGTTGTTTGGAAGCTGACATGTAATGATGTAAGCATTACCCATGTGACAACAACTCTACCATACTGGACTGTAGAAGTGCCTTCCAGTGAAATAAATCTAAGGCTGCTCCCTTGGGCACAGTTGATCTTACCATTACCCTAGCAAGCAAGACAGTCACCGACTCACCACAAAAGTGGTTGTCCTTGATCAACAGCTAAGTTATAACTTATAACATCTCGTTTGGTTTCCCACAGCCCCATGCAATGTGTGTCATCTCCTCCACACTATCCGATAAGTTACAGTTTTCCTATCATTGTAAGGTGTGTGTTGTAAAGAAGGATCCTAATCCTTTTAGCCATGTTTTTGCTCAGATGCTTAGTAGTGCAGTTATTCCATCTATATATCTAAGCAATGACCTGTCTTCCAAAGACTCAAAGCTTTTTGATAGTGTTGCCGAGGAATTTTTTGTAGAGTTTGTCTGCAGGACATGGTCAATACAAGCTAGCATCAAAGTCGGCAGCCAGTCAACCCTACATAGTGCCAGTGCACATTAAAGTTATTGCAATCTCTTGATTGTTGTGAGAATGACAAGGCCATTCTTGATTTTCTTTTCACTAGAGAGAGGTTTCCCAATTCATGTCATAAATTGGAATTTAGCATGCAAAATTCTCAATAGAAGGATTTAAGTCAAAGCCCGTGCCTCTCTCACTTCATGCAATTCAGCAACATGTTGGCGTTCCTCTCCCGAATGATCAACATGAATAGGTTAATGATGACTTGCTTGATGAGAATGACATGCTAGTAGACAGCAATCCATCACAAATTCAAAGTGGTATTCTAACATTGTTAGATACCTGAGGTCAAAATGTTGCCCTCAGGACAGCTCTCTTAAGCAAGAGAATGTGTACAGATGCCTTCTAGGGGACATGTCAATCTAGGGTAGCATTATAGAAGAGATCCTTTGATGGCCATTTTTGTGCTGCCTTGACAAATAAGAGGCTGAGAAAGCTTTCTTAAGAATTCCATGCCAGCTTTTGTAGTAGTCAATGTGGTGCCACACTACTGGTGGAACAACTAACTTCAGAGTCAAAGAATACCAGAAAGGAGACACGGTTGGGATGTGGGATGCCAATAAAGGAAGGCCAACTACTATCACAGAAGACAATCATTTTGAGTTTGGCCCTTCTAGGGTTAGAAAGAAACCAGTAAAATTTTTGAGTTTGGCCCTTCTAGGGTTAGAAAGAAACCAGTAAATGACTCCTATTATTTGTTCAATTCTAGAGCAAGAAGGTGCCCATTGCCCATTAGTGATTCTCTTTGAATCCTGCACCGGGTGGACATGATCCCGATAGTAGTATCCACTGCGGTATTATAACAAGATTGTTTGTTTCATCGTTATACACATCTTGTTTGGATTTTGTTCTATTGCCCGATATGTACATTTACTTAATGCTTCTATATGCACATTTATATATTTCTTTGCTTTTTACTTCGGTGGCAATACTTCAATTCTGCCTCTTGTCATTGATGCTCTTTTGTCGAGTGTGAGCGTGTCATGTGTCTACACGCCAGAGATTGTTGAGGTTCTCATACGCTTTACAGTTAGCGCATGCCCCCGAAGAGCCGATGTTATCCTTGATATCTAGGGATAATTAGGAGATCATGTCTCGAGGCCCATATGGTCCTAGACATGGAGTACCGAGCTGTGAGCTAATTCGAAAGATGGTCCTCGAGGGACTCCATCTTTCTTTCTTTCTCACCACTTGTCTCCGGCCAGCTAGCATCAATACCGCTTGGGCTCTTGCATCGTAAAAGGCTCTTGCTCCATGAGGTAATTGGTCCGAGGTATCATGGTATGTGTCATATTTGATCATTATAACCTTCTTATGTATGCATTAGATCTCTTTCATTTTGGATGATCGCTGATCTTACACTAATCCACTTGACCAATCGCTGGGGTAATTTGATGGGTAGCTTTGTAAGTTGGTATTCATGGGTTTCGGTTAACCACCAAAGGGGCTTGCGTAACCATCGTCAGTTCCCTTCATAGTATCACCTTTTACATCTTTTAAAACCCGCCCATCTTTTCCCACTCCCCTAGTTTGGCCATTAGAAGGACCATCCGTACATCTTGTCTTGTGGGAAGAAGGGCTAAAGGCCCGTGAGGTAAAAAGTACCGGGTAAAAGATAAAAGCCATAGGAAAACTAAACCTAGAGATGCTTCACTGTGGATCCCCTCGCGCTGAGAAGGCAATAAAAAAGCCTCTCATAAGAAACCGAGGGACCCTAAGAAATGATAAATAAATAAGTGCAAGACCTAATCTAAGAGGATGGGAGGTCCTATCACGAGTCGCCCATTATGTTCATAGTGTTTAGCGGTATGACATTGCCACCATCTGGTCATCACCAAAACTAGTAAGTGCTGACTTTTGGTTGCATGGCCGTTGAAGGGGTCTTCATCACGAAAATTTCTCTCATTTCTCGCTAAGATACTGCAACGCCACTGCCACCTAGCAAAGGCAGTGTCCCCTTTGTCAAAGCCTTGTAGCAAAATACAAATAAATAAAAGATAAGGCAATAAGGGCTTGAAAAATGCATCCATGACGGTACAAAATTCTACAAAGGCACCCACAGACAACAATTCTAGGTCCGACTATTATGACTAGACATCCCTAAAAACTTCTCACCTCACGCCACTACACATGGTGGTTTGAATAACCCTTTGCTAAGACTTCTTCCATTCTTATTAATATTAGCCCAATAGGTTGCCCTCCTCTGCTGTTGCTTTGATTTTGTAAAGTGGGCTTGTGTAGGGTCTTTTGAGCCATTAGAAGACTTGTTAGGAGATGTTATGCATATATCTCGATAAATTTAATGATGAAATGTGATTTGCATTGCCATGATGTTTTGGACTAATGAGCCCCTGGAGGGCGTAGCTCTTTGATGTGCGTGACCATGCCCTACTTACGTACCAGCCGGACGGCAATACGGGGAGATGACTGGCCTCGACCTCCATAGTCAAGAGCCCATCGATGGACGTTGGGATGGCAAAGGCAGATGTACCCTTTGTGACTATCCCTTGCATGGAGAAGAAGAGGGACGCTCTCATCAGGACGCTTTTGGCAGACCATGGCATATGGGGATCGGCCCCCTAGCAGTTGGACGTTGACACAGTTGATCGACGCCACCAGTATGTGATGGACGCATTTCCGTACGCTTGCCACGTTAGGCTTCTGATTGGCACGCAGACAGTTGTTGGAGCCCTAGGAGGGGCAACGCCTTGCTCATTTGATGGTTATTGAGCCCTAAAAGGGCCAACGCCTCCCTTTTAGGGCTTGACTTGATTTTCTGCTTATTTTTCGCATTTAGCATGTAAAAGTAACAAATGATTAAAAATTGAACTGTTAGCCTTTGCCTGGCCATTCTTTTGTTGACTCCATTTTTAATTTTACATCAAAGTATTGTATAAATAGAGGATGTTTTTCCCTCTTTTGGATATAACACAACTTGCTCTCATTTGGGAGAGAGAGATTTTAGCCTTGTCTTGTTCTTGTCTCTTGAAGTGTAGCAACCTCTGGAGGAGTTATTTCTTGGTGAAGTGGTGCTATATGCTATCGAAGGTTTACAACCAGGGTATGGATGCACGTTTCTTCATGATCTTGTAAGTGTTCTTCATCAAAGCTTCTTGGATGAATAGTTAAGTTGTCTAACATTTGCATTCATTGTTATCTTGATTTTACTTTGATCCTTGAAACCCTAGGGAGCCAACACAAGTAGGTCGGCTTTATGTCCCCATAGCATGCTTATAGCCATTTGATTCTAGAGGGTTTAGCCTAGCCATAGCTACACTAGCCTTCTTTTATCTTGAGCTAGTTTTGAGTACAACAAGTTGGAAGAAAGAAGTGATTCTAGGCCCAATTGAGCTTTACACCTAGGGTTTACTTCTAGGGTTTGAGAAAGCCTTGCCATACAACACTTTTCACCCATAGACTTCTACTCTTAAGCTAAATGCTTTGCCAAGAAAGTCTTAAGGAGAGGATTGAAGCACTAGGCCTAGCTTTTAGCTACACCTAGGCTAGTCTTTTCTCCTTAGGGTATTAGGGCTTGTGGCCTTGCTTTAGCGACACCATCAAACCCTAAGTCTCTTTGTCCTGTTTGAACTCTTCCAAACCATTAGCTTCTACCCAAGTTGGACTCCATTAACCCAAGGAACTAGTCTAAGATTGATTTGTTTGAGCTTGTTATGTCTTAGAAATCTTTCAACTACTTCAAATCTGCAAACCATACTAACCCTACGTCTAACCCTTGTGTACTCCTTGAACTAACTTTTAAGTGGACAACGTTGGCCTAATTTCACTTTTGCTTGGATAGAGTTAAGTACTTTGTCTCATTTTTATAGTCATGGAGTTAAATTGAACTTTGTCGGTTGATTTTGTCAAAACGCCCACCATTGGCTAGCTAACTCAGTAACAATTCAACAAGATTTATATAGCTGTGACGCCATACATCATTAGAACTCTTGTTTTGACCTTAAATGTTTCAACTTTGTTATTTCTTTGATTGGTCTTGAGCTAATGATTACTTTGTGAATTTAATATTGAAACGGGGTGCTCTTTTCCTTTCATATTGGACTCATTGATAAGTCTTGTGCGATCACCACAAGTGTGACGTCAAAATTTGTATAAGGGTGACGCCACATTGCTTGCATATCTAGTTTTATGCCTAAAACGTTGTGACCTTTTACCTTATATATTGATTGACATTGAGATTTTGATTATAATCGGTGGAGCTTATTTCCTCAAACGCTTTCACTCTTTTGTCATGTTTTGACTCTATTGATACAAGTAAGACGCCACACCCATTGCGTAAAACATTATATAGTGACGCAGCAACTTTTATGTATATGAGCTGATTTGACATTGCATTAATGATATGATACATGGTTTAATTGTACACATTGAATGCTCTTGATATACTTGTTGAAGAAGTGGACTTTTCCTTTGTTTACAATCATTGACTTCGCCAATAATTATATTATTTATTCATTGCTCATATATATGTGATAGAGATAGTCATTGATTTCATGAAGTACTCAACCCAATGGGCAAGCACATACCTAGTTGTATTTGTTTGTCTCAAATGTGCTTTTCAAGGGTTTATCTTCTTCTTGACTATCTCTTGGGCGCCATAATTCAGGAAAGGGGTTTTTCTTGACTTCAACCCCGACTTCTGTTCTCCTAAATAGAAAGAGCTCCCCCATCGAGGTGACAAGCGGTGAGGGAAGCTCCTGTTACGCCGCTTTCAAGCCCCGACTCAAGCCCTTGGACCTTCCTACAAACCATGCGATAAAATTTTACGCCAAGCAGCCGTGAACACTGAGTCTACCTTTCCTCAACGACATATCTTTGTAAGCCTTGCCTCAAGATACTTTCTTATAAGCTTACCTCTCGGGCGCATCACTAGCCTTTCCCCCTATTTCTTTTGGTAGTTTCAAGAAAAATATCTCGGGCGACTCCATAAATTAAGAAGAGGTACAAAACCTCCTTTTAACCTTCAAAAGGAAGCCTCCCGCTTATTCATATCCGTTGTCAAATCACTTTCGAAAGAGACTTCCTTTGAAAATGTCCGTCTCCCAGACCGATACAACTGACTCGGGCATTAGTATGTTTTCCATCTTGCAATAAAAGAATTCGTGAATGTTAGAAATCCCTTTTCCTCAAGAAGCGTGGATTCGGGATGACAAATTACTTAAAGAGACTCCCATGCTATGCCGGCTATGCCGACAATAAAATGAACAAGTCTCTCTCTTTCAAAGGACCCAGAACGTCCCACTTTTCCTTTGGAAGATGAAGATGCAAATGGGGATGATTCGATGATGCTTCTAAAGAAGGCTATCCAATAGCAAAGAGGAGTAATTCCATTGAAGGACATGACGATTTTCCAAGTGCTATTGTTGTGGATGAAAACCATTGGTGTTTTCTAATGCAAAGAAGCACATTGGGAGAATGAATGTCCTCACAATGGCGATGATCATCACCGTGAAAGCCTCGATAAATATCATCATTAAGAACAATGGCCATCAAATCAACAAAAGAAGACTTTGACCAAATTGAGGGGCCCAAGAAAGAAGAATACTACCAGCTTATTAACAGTCCCAAAGATATGAGAATAGAGCCCGTAAAAATACAGAAGATCTCTGCAGCGAAATCCCGCCTACCGCCCTCTACACAACACACCATGACTATTCAAGGAACAACTAACTTCAGAGTCAAAGAGTACAAGGAGGGAGACATGGTTGGGATGTGGATGCCAATAAAGGAAGGCTAACTAATATCACAGAAGACAATCACTTTGAGCTCTTGGCCCCTTCTAGGGTTAGAAAGAAACCAGAAAATGACTCATATTATTTGTTCACCAGGAAGCAAGAAGGTGCCCATTGCCCATTAGTGGACGCTTCCTTGAATCCCACCCGGTGGACATGATCCCCATTGTGGCATTCACTCCTGCATTATACCACACATTGTTTACTTCATCAAGTTATATACACATCTTGTTTGATTTCTTTTCTATTGCCTGATATGCGCATTTACTTCTCTATCAGCTTATATGCACATTTATATACTTTTGTTTTACGGGTGGCAATACCACCCTGTCTCTTGTCTTTGATGCCCTTTTGTCAAGTGTAAGCAGGTCAGCTGTGTCTACGCCGAGATTGTCGAAAATTCCTTTACACGCTTCTACAAGAAGATGTCCCCGAAAGGAGCCAGATGTTATCCCATATCTAGGGATAACTAGGAGATCATGTCTCGAGGCCCACATGGTCTCCTAGTCATGGAGTACCAAGATGTGATGCACTGGAAAGATGGCCCCTGAGGACTCCATCTTCTTCTTCTCACTGTGACTTAACTCTGCTAAAGAAGCATCACCTCCATCAGTATCGGCCTGGGCTTGCATCAAAGGCTCTTGCTAAGGAGGTAATTGGGTCCAGGTATCATGGTATGTACTGGCATTTGATCATTATAACCTTCTTATGTATGCATTAGATCTCTTTCATTTTGGATGACTGCTTGGATCTTATACTCATCCACTTGGACCACTGCTGGGGGTACCTTGATGGGGTGGCTTAGCAAGTTGGTATTCATGGGTTTTGGTTAGCTACCAAAGAGGGTTTGCAGAACTTATCAACCGCCCCTTCATAGTATCACCTTTACATCTTAAACACCCGCTCATCCATCCCACTCCACTAGTTTGGCCATTAGAGGACCATCTCGGGGTACATCTTGTCTTTGTGGGAAGAAGGCCAAAGGCCTGTGGAGGTAAAAGCAAAATTGCAAAGATAAAAGCCATAGGAAAACCAAAACCTAGAGATGCTTCACTGTGGGATCCCCGAAGGCAATAAAACCCTCTCATAAGAAACCGAGAATTCTAAGAAAATGATAAATAAAATAAGTGCAAGACCTAACTAAGAGGATGGAGGTCTCATCACAAATGCCCCATTATGTTCATAGGTGTTTAGCGGCATGATACAATTATCCGTCACCAAAACTGTAGTGACCTTTGGCTGTATGGCCAAAGGAAGGGGGTCTCTATCACGAAAATTCTCTCATTTCCCTCGCTAAGATACCAAGGTAACGCCACGCCTGGCCACTCTAGCCAAGGCAAGGTCTCTTTGTCAAAGCCTTTGTAGCAAAAATAAATAAATAAAGATAAGGCAATAAGGGCTTGGAAAATGCATCCATGATAGGTACAGCCTCCTACAAAGTATATCCATGCATTAACACTACCGGTCGATTTCATGACTAGACATCCCTTTAAAACCACATCACGCCACTACACATGGTTTGAATAACCCTTTGGCGGCGACTTTCCATTCTTATGGTTATTAGCCCAATAGGTTGCCCTCTTGGCTGCTTCTTTGATTTTGTATAGTGGGCTTGTAGGGTCTTTGAGCTGGTTGAAGACTTGTTAGAGATGTTATGCATATATTCGAGTAAATTTAATGATGAATGTGATTTGCATTGCTATGATGTTTTGGATGAATGAGCCTCGAGGGCTTAGTTTTGATGTGCGTGACCATGCTCCGGCTGGATGTGTACCAAATGGATCTGCACATGGGGAGATGATCACTGACCTCCATAGTCAAGAGCCCATCGATGACGCTGGGATGGCAGAGGTGATGTTCTTTGTGACGAGGCCTTGCACGTAGAAGAAGAAGGACGCCCTTATTTGGACGTTTTGGCAGAGACTATGGCATATGGGGATCGGCCCCTAGGAGTTGGACGTTGACCCAGTTGATCGTGAATCCACCAGTAAGGTGATGGACGCATTTGCATGCCAAGATGTTAGGCTTGATTGGCAATGCAGGACAGTTGTTGGAGCCCTAGGAGGGGCAACGCCTTGCTCATTTGATGGTTATTGAGCCCTAAAAGGGCCAACTTCTCCCCTAAAGGGGCATGACGCCTTCATTATTAGCTCATTTTGGCATTTAGCATGTAAAAGTAACAAATTAAAATCGAATCATAGCCTTTATTCTGGGCTTATTGACCTATTTTTAATTTTAAGGCTTCAAAGTATTGTATAAATAGAGGATGTTTTTCCTCTCTTGGAGTAACAACTTGCTCATTTGGGAGAGAGAGATTTCATTCTGTCCTTGTTCTTGTCTCTTGGAAGTGTAGCAACCCTTGGAGGAGTTATTTCTGGTGAAGTGGTGCTATGCTATTGGAAGGTTTTACAACTAGGTGTGGATTTCTAATGTTTCTTCATGATCTTGTAAGTGTTCTTCATCAAAAGCTTGATTGAATAGCTGTTGTCTAACATTTGCATTCATTGTTATCTTTGATTTTACTTGATCCTTGAAACCCTAGGGAGCAACACACAAGTAGGTCGTGGTTTATGTCCCCATAGCATAAGCTTATAGCCATTTGATTCTAGAGGGTTTAGCCTACTACAGCTGGCTAATTCAGCCTTCTCTTTATCTTGAGCTGCCTTGGTACAAGTTGAAGAGCTAGTGATTCCCAGGGCCTAATTGAGTTTACACCTAGGGTTTACTTCTTAGGTTTGAGAAAGCCTTGCCATAGCAACACTTTTTCAGCCATAGACTTCTACTCTAAGCTTTCAGCCGCTTTGCCAAGAAAGTCTTAAGGAGAGGATTGAAGCCACCAGGGCCTAGCTTTAGCTACACCCCAGGGTTAGTCTTTTCTCCTTAGGGTTAGGTTTGTGGCCTTGCTTTAGCAACACCATCAAACCCTAAGCTCCTTGTCCTTAAGTTTGAACTCTTCCTAAAACCATTAGCTTCACTCAAGCGACGCATTAACCCAAGGCACTAGTCTAAGATTGATTTGCTTGAGCTGTTATGTCTTTTAGAAATCTTTCAAACTACTTCAAATCAAGAAAACCTACTAACCCTACGCCTAACCCTAGGTAATTCTTGAAATAACTTTAAGTGGACAACGTTGACCTTAAATTCACTTTTGCTTGGACAGAAAGGCGGCCTTTGTTCCGGCCTTTATAATGCGGGATAATCTGAACTTTTGTCGGCTCGATTTTGTCCAAACGCCCACCATTGGCTAGCTAACCCGGCAGGTAACACCAAAAGTTATATAGTCGCGGACGGCCATAATCATTAGAACTCTTGTTTTGACCCTAAATGTTTCAACTTTGTCATTTCTTCGATTGGTCTTGAGCTAATGATTACTTTTTTGTGAATTTAATATTGAAACGTGGTGCTCTTTTTCCTTTCATATTGACTCATTGACAAGGTTTGACGTCATACTTGTGGTGACCGCAACAAAATTTGTATAAGGGTGACGCCACATTGCTTGCATATCTAGTTTATGCCTAAAAACGTTGTGACCTTTTACCTTATATATTGATTGACATTGAGATTTTGATTATCACTGTGAGCTTATTTCCTCAAACGCTTCACTCTTTTGTCATGTTTTGACCTATTGATACAAGTAAGACGCCACACCCATTGCAAGTAAACATTATATAGTGACGCAGCAACTTTATGTATATGAGCTGATTTGACATTGCATTAATGATATGATACATGGTTTAATTGTACACATTGAATGCTCTTGATATACTTGTTGAAGAAGTGACTTTTCCTTTTGTTTGATAATCATTGACTTCACTAATAATTATATTTATTCATTGCTCATATATATGTGATAGAGATAGTCGTTAGCAAGTACTAACCCACCGCTAAGCACATACTCTGAAGTTGTATTTGTTTTGTCTCGCAAACTGGTGCATCTTCAGTGGATCTTCTTCTTGACTATCTCTTGGGCAGCACTGCGGAAAGGGGTTTTCCTTGACTCTGACTCCTTAATTTTAGCCCTTCATTAAGCCAGATTGCCTTAGGACGCCTCCTTGACCCCCATAGGGACGTCTCCCTTGGACTTGCCCTCCTAAATAGAAAGAGCCCCCCATCGAGGTGACAGTGGGTGGGGAAGCTCCTGTTACGCCGGTTTCAAGCCCTGACTCAAGCCCTTGGACCTTTCCTACAAACCGTGTGATAACAAGGCCCTCTAGCGAATTCACCATGTTGAGTGCAGGACAAATGACATGAAAGAAGGGATCCAGAAGAAAGACTCGGGCGAATTTTCATTCATAGGTAGGGAACCCATGAGCAGAGGCAGAACAAAGGTAACCAGATTCAGTGTCTAAAGTTTTTGCAGTTTTCCTAAGAAAATGGCGAACATCACAAAGGAGAATGGAGGAATGGAGTGAGTGGAAGGTAAGGCTTTCAGGTAAAATCTTCATGTTTTAGTATTTTGTCTCTGAAACTTAACCAATGCTGGCACTATACCATGGAACACATATGACATATTCAAGTCAATAGCAGTTATAACTTATCATAACTAGGACCACAAAATGGTCATCAGAATATTCAGGACACCAAATCTGTATAAAGCCCTTTAAAATCCAGAAAGCAGACCATGAAATCAACAGAAATAAATCTGCACATTGAACCCACATACAACAGGCACATCACTAAAGAAGCCAGACTGTGGAGTACCTTGTCGAAGTGCAGGCTGGCTGCAAACACTTATCTTTGGGCACTTGGCAACAAACCTGCAACTTCTTGACCATGAAATGGTCAGCAGTGGACAAGAAAGCAAAGTGAAACAAGTAGCGGATTAAGAAGGCGAGAGCAGGGCAAGCCAGAATTTGGCTTAGTCCCCATTCTGGCAGAATTCCAACAGAGTTTCCCCAAGGGAAACGAAGGACATAATAAATGGCTAAGAAGGGCCTGCTATTTATAGATGACTTCAGTGGAGAGCAGTCATTTATCGGCTGGACACATGGAGATGATCCAGTAGGAACAGAAGCATTTGGAAGGGCACATGGAGGCATGTTGGAGGCACCTGTCAAGCGCAAGGGAAGCATGTGCTAGGACCATTCTCACGAGTCACAGTTGAGGAGGCAAATGGAGGCTGTACTAAAAGATGCTGTGAGAATGAAGTGGCACAGAAGTGGAAGAGCATGGACAGGCATTTGGAGCAGTGTTACACTTATCATGATAATATTGGAATTATCGCAATATTATCGCCAAAACCCAACTCGGCAATAATATCACCCGTATTTATAGCAATAAATTCCTAGTTTGAAATTATCGTGATAATTTGTATTTATCACAATAATTTCCTTAATTATCGTGAGTCGAACTAAATTATCGCCCTGCTCATCTTCAGCCTACTTTAAGATACGATTTTTGGGTTTTTAAACCTCATTTTGCAAAAGTTGCCAAGGGGGATTGAGCTTTGAGGATATTGTGAACATTTTCAAGAAAACAAGGGGAAATCTGTAGTTTTCATTGCCATCAACTAAGCATTTGTGGAGTGGGGATTTACTCCAATCTACCATATCCATATTCTCAGGTATGTAAAAAAAATTATGCCTTTATTTTCTGTGTTTTTCAAGATTTAGTATAGGGTTTGCAATGTCCATTAGATATACCTCTTCTTGCCCTTTTTTAATGGGGGATTTAACCCTCATGTAGCTTTGATATTTTAATTGCAGCATTCTTTAAGTTTTTTGTGGATTTGGGTTCTGAATTTCCCCATTTGTTTTGTCCCGTAGGCTTACAAATTTAATGAGTGTTCTACACATTTCAAAATGCCAAAGCCATTGGACCCAATGTGGGAGTATGGTCTACTGTATGATGGTCATAATAGAATGAGGTTGAATTGCATGCTATGTGGAATGGAAATGTTTGGCGGAATTAGCCGCTTAAAATACCACCTTGCCAAAATCCCAAGTAATGAAGTGGGGATTTTCCCAGCATCTACCCCAGAAATTGTCCACATTACAAATCAATCAATTTTTTATATGAATAGGAAGAGAGACCAATGGGAAGAAATGAGGCTTGAGCTTGCAAATAAAACTACAAGCATCTCAAAGATGGGGGAAAGCCAATCCTCTAGCTCAACTCCCATAATGCTAGGCCCCTCAGCGTCCTCTCCTTTATTTGTGCCGAGGTTAGTGCCTAGGGGACAACCTTCTATTTGGTAGATAGTGAAAACAAAGGAGAAGGAGGAGGCCAACAAGATTGTGGAAAGATGTTTTCTATGGAGTGACATACCATTCAACATTGCCAAGAACAACTCATTCTACCATTCCATGTTTGAAGCCATTGCTATTGTTGGTCCGAGGTACAAGGGCTCTTCCTATAATGACTTGAGAGGGCCTCTCCTTCAAGGGGAAAAGGCTAATTGCACAAAGAGATTGGGTGAGCTTAGAGAATCATGGGAGATCACAGGATGAACCATTATGTCAAACGGTTGGACAAATGGGAAGGGCAAGTCCATTCTCAATTTCTTGGCTAATTGTCCCAAGGGGACAATGTTTATCAAATCTATTGATGCATCTGCATATGCTAAATATGCACAGTTACTATGTAAGTTGTTGGATGGATTCATCCGAGAGACAGGTTCGTAGTACGTTGTCCAAGTCATTACAGACAATGTTGTTAATTATGTTGTTGCTGGCAAGTTGCTCATGGAGAGGTACCAGACCTTATATTGGACTCCTTGTGCCACCCATTGCATTGATTTGATGCTAGAGGACATGGCCAAAATCACACATATGTTCTTACACTCATGAAACAGTTCACAAGGAACAAGGAGTTGGTCCGGCCCACAATCACGCATTTCACCACTAGCTTCATTTCTCTTCAGTCTCTTCACAATTCTATGTTGGAGCTGCAAAGGATGTTTCTTTCAGATGAGTGGAATGCTTGTGTCTACAGCACTAAAGTGGATGGGCAAGCCATAGCCCAACTTGTGAGACACAATCAGAGTTTTTGGATGGGAGTGCAGGAGTTGTGTGCTATTAGTGAACCATTGGTAAAGGTTCTTCGCTTAGTTGATAGTGACAAACCCGCAATGGGATACTTGTATGAGGCCATGGATAGGGCCAAGGAAGTTATCCATCGGTACTGTTATCCCCGATTTCTAGGGATAACTAGGAGATCATGTCTCGAGGCCCACAGGTCCTAGACATGGAGTACCGAGAGCAGGATTGACCTGAGCATGGCCCTAGAGGGCCCATCTTTCTTCTCTTTCA
>SNQJ01S0025007.1:106163-136946 GCA_010110895.2 Picea sitchensis
GAAGGAGGAAAGAGCACGAGGCCTTGCTTAAGCAACACCGGAGTGAGCCTCTTTCCCCTAGGGTTTTGATTCTAGGGCCCTGCCATTGCAACACTCTAGAACCCTTCCCTCTTGTCTTTAGCCTATTGCTCCTTCAACTTTGCGTTCTCTCCTTGAATGATCTTAGACACACAACGTTGAAGTCCTAGTGTCCAAAACAACTCTCAAAACTTTAAATTTTGAAACCCTAACTAACTAAGCTAACCCTAACTAGGCTGACGTCATAGTTGGTTATTCCATCTTGATGCAGCAAACATTGATAATGAGCAATTAGATGATGGTTAAAGGCATTTATTGAGTAAATGATTGATTGGATATATTGTTCGCTGCATCATCTCAATAGTTATTGATGAATTGATACTTCTACATTGCTATATTAACCAAACGTTGATCTCATTAATATATGTTGTTTCATTGCTTATATATTATTGTCAGATAGTCACATGAAGTACTAACCCACTGAATTATAGCCTGCATATATATTGTATTGTTGTTGTCTTGTTCTGGGCAAGTGTTTTCATTTGGGCATACACTTCATTTATTGGCTGATTAGCCAGACTCTCTGACCTTGGTGGTAACCTGTGAGGAGGAACTTTTCCCTTGACTTTCATACTTTAACCTCTTCAAAACCCCAGGTTACCAGGGACGTCTCCCCTGGGTTAACCTCCCTAAATAGAAAGAACCTCCCCATTGAGGTGGCATTGGGTGGGGAAGGTTCATGTTTCGCCAGTTTGGCCTTTATCCTTTAGCCTTTTTGACCTGGCTACAAACTGTGCGATAACAGGTACTATGAGGACAAGGGGGAGGAAGGATTCACTAGACGAGCTGAGATATGGAGTGTGATTGATGAGTGATGAAACAACACTCTCCATCGTTCGATTCATCTAGCAGGGCTCTACCTCAACTCCACATACTCTTATGCATTTGGATTTAGATTGGATGCAAAGGTTATGGATGGATTTTTACAATGTGTTTAGAGGATGGTGTTGACTCCTGTTGAACGCTCGAAGATTTCCAAACAAATGGAGATATATAGGCCAAGTGTTGGGATATTTGGTTACGATATAGCTATCCAAGACAAGACCACTAGGATGCCAAGTAAGCTACAAGTAAAAAAAAAAATCAAACTTTCAAATTTCAATGTCTTTCCTTTCTATCTATTTCTTGCTCGATAGAAATATAATCCGTTGTCTTTCCTTTCCATTTATTTGTTGTAGATATTTGGTGGGAAAACTATGGCAGAAGAGTCCCAGAGTTGCAAAAACTTGTCATTCAAGTGCATCGTCAAACTCACATCTCTTCAGGGTGTGAGCGCAACTGGAGTGTCTTTGAAAAAATACACTCCAAGAAACGCAACAGGTTAGAAATGTTCAAAATAAAATTTTAATTTTTTATAATTTCATTAATTTTAATTTATACCCATGGGACATCATCCTCTAATTACAAAATGGCCCTAATACATATTAGATGTCCACTGCCTCAATGACATGGTCTATGTCTACTACAATCTCAGGTTATGGGTGAGGCAGATAGACAAAGTAACCGACACGGATGCCATTTCTTTAGATGTGATTGACACAAGTCTGTGGAGGGTGGAGATCGAGAGGGCTGTCATGGAGGAGGCACCTAAGTAGTTGGAGCATGATGTCGATGAGTTAGAGGAGGAGGTATCAGAGGATGTTCCATGTTCCACTTCCAAGAGAGAGATTTGGAGCAGGAGGAGGACATTGAGAGTGTGCCGCAACCAATGCCACCACCACCACGGAGACAGCAACTAGGGGAAGAGTCGGAAAACAACCCACTTCATCTTCCACCTTATCCCTAGGAGTTGCACCTTCCACCTCGGGCTTAGCCTCAACACATCCACCTACTGCTTCCAAAGGAAAAGCGTCAGCGGTGAACTTTGCTCGTAAAAGGGGCAGAGGGAATCGTTGATATCTTAGTGCATCATGATTATCCTCATAGTATCTAGATGCCTTGTGATGATCATCTCATGAGATACATTTATTTTTGTTTTGATGTGATTTTGTATTATCCTATCGAGACTTATGACTCTAAACAAATATCATATTCCAGTATCGATGTCTAATGTGCCACTTGACATCTTATACATCTTATATCGCACTTTTATTTTCATATTTATGTGACAATGTGTTTGTTTGATGTTGATGTTGCTTTAGAAGTTTTTAAAATTGAAAAAAAAAATGATTATTTTTGGTTTTTTTAAAGTTTCCCAATAATTTCTGATATTTTCCCCTGCCGATAATTTATATTCTGGACCCCTGGCGATAAATTCCCGGTAATCTCGATAAATGTAACATTGATCTGGAGGCATGTGCTAACATGCACCAACCACTTGCTAGGCATGTATTGCAATTTCACCAATCTTCTTTGGCTGATAAGGTGGCAAATGATCAGCTCCACATAAGAAACAGGTGGCATTTTAAGTGGCATGGGGTTGGTCCCCACATGCAAGGAATGCACACTATGTTAAAACTCAGGCAAGATCAATGATGGAGCACCACAATAGAGTGTTGTACATAGTGAGCAGAAATTATGGTTTCCATCAAGTCTCTGAAATTAATGACACACGAATAACACAATTTACAAATATTGGCTCAAAGGTCAACCACAAAATGTCTTAACTTCCAAAAATGATATGGTAGCTGCTTCAGCTCTAGAGAATTTCCCTGTGGGCATGAAAGATTGTTTACAACCTGAACATAGCCCAACAAAGGACAAGGATTACTTGTATTGAAAAGACAAAGATAATCCAACATACAAGGATGAAGTCTTTGTGGTACAAGATCATTCCTGTTGCAAAAGGTTTGGCTTCTTACATGAAGAATATTTTGAAATTGCACATGTGGATAGGAATAATCGGAATATTATTATTTCCAGCAAGCAAAATGCTTATTACCAGATTTCAGAGAACAGCCAGCTATTCATGACAAAATGCCCTCAGTAATACATCACATATGCTTTGGTGATCATCTGTCTAATTCCCTAAGGTGTTTTAATACAATAGAAGGGAAGTGGTTTCCGAATCTAAAGCAGGGTGCCATGAGTCAAGGTCTTTGGCCATCTCACATACAACAGATAGCAACAGTTTTGCTGTGTCTCCATCTTCTTCCTCCAGATACAATTTCACAACTTTCTAGCCATGCCTGCATGCTTGGCAGCATCCTAACAGTTGTTATGTTTTCCTTATCTTTAGACAAGTTGTACTCTGAAGACAGCCTTAGACTTTGCAACTATTTTGGAGGAGATACCACATAATTTTAAGACTAAAAGAATCTGCTTATGTCATGGATGTAGATAAGGAGAAAAAGAAGATATTTTTATGGATTTTAAGGGTGCTTTTTGGGCTGAACAGGTGAATCTATTATCTACTTTCACTGCTTAAATTTTGTGCTCTCTTCTACATTGCAGTGAATACTTCACTAATTATTGTTTTCATATTTAACTTATGCATCATCAACATACTCGTTTCTATTTACCTTACGTTCTGGGTGGCTGTAAAAGAAGTACCGTCAGAAAGAGTCAGATGTCAGATGCCATTCAGGATGGAGTAAAAGGTTTCTTTAAGACTCAGTATGGTATGCCTTCAAAAATGGCAATGTTGTTACGATTTGTGATTTTGGGTATATATCTCTTTTGAAAAATAACTCAGCAAGAATTATCTGGACTTGCAAGGTGAACTGTAATATAATTCATTAGTGGAGTCTTTGTTCACGTATTGCAAGGTATGTTGGCATGTGGCTTTCTGGGCATGCAAATATTGGAGTTTCTAGCATTGCCAGATGGTCAACGAGAAACTTTACAGGTGGCTACTCATGCTAGTGGCTTTTCAACTATTTCTGTAGTACCGTGGCAATTGTAGGAGTGGATATGCCGAATTAAATGAAGATGAATGAATTACCTCTTATTCTAGTTGCTTATGGATATGGGGCCTCATTTGTAGCACCTTTTTCTCAGCTTGGAGAAGGAATATAACAAAGGCCACTCACATAGGTATTGATCTGATTGGGAAAATGAAGCAGGGTATTCTTGAAGATGTTCCACGTAAGCCAAATGTCAATATTGACCTGGTTGGAGGCAGTGTTGGTGATTTTGCAGCTAGTAGTGCTGACCTTTTTGAAAGTAATGTTGCAAAGTTAATTACTAATTAGTGAAATGATACCTAGGGGAATAATGACTAAACAAATAAGATTGAAAGCCCATCTGGTTTTATTCTCTTCCCGATTGTTATGCACTCTTTTGATTTAATAGTATCTGCATATGGGATACTTCCCGTTAGAAGTATACATGATCCAAGTATGACGTCACATGTGGAAGATCCCATGGCAATATTCCAGAAAGGATATACTGTCACTATGTTTTTGGCAGTTATTAGCAAACCACAGTGGACCAGATATTGGACACCAAAACGAAGAGCACACAACAAGAAGACATACAACCCTACAGAGTCATCAAAGCAGGGCAGCATCTTCACCAGGGCAATGTTTCAGTAGGAACCAAATCAACAGTTCCCTCACTTGACCCAAGAAGTTGACACAATGGGGACAATTGTTCCAGGTGGTCATTCTATGCCATCTCAGAAACAGTCCTAATTATGGGCAGTTTTCAGAACCTAAACTTTAGTGCATTTTCCGGGCCCTGAACACCATTTTTCCAGCCATCGGCGAGCAATATTTCTTGTTCTTCTTTCATAGATCTCTCCAACAAGATATCATATGCCTAAAATTGATGTCCTATAAAGTTTGTTGGGCATTTATGAGGAAAATAGGATGTAACGGCTAATTTGTTAGTAATTTGTTATCTTTTCCTTATTTTTTGCTAATTAGTTAGTTATTGAAATTCTGTCAACTATGATCAATCTCTTTCCTTTTGTATTCCTATAAATAATGAAACGAATAGGGCACAGAGCATGTGTGATTTATTCAACCAATCTAGTGCTTCATCTCTTTTTTATCAGTCTTACGTTGATGTGGATACAAAGAGCTTGCTATTTTGCCAGAAAGTCTATATGTTTGCTTGCCTTGGGTAAAAATATATCTTTTGATTGCTAAAGCGACATTTGCCACAGAGCTGCTACTCACATATTCATAAGCATATACATTTAGTGCATGATTTCCCTTAGCAGCAAGAGCATTTTTTTTATTGGACCTTCACTGATTCTGCAGAATCTAATGAATTGTTCTCATCTTCAAAAGACACAAAATCATGTTCACCCATAGAGGAAGAGATCACTACTGCAAACAAACTTTACTAGTTTTTTTCTTTTGTTTAATTCCCTTGGAAGGTCTTAATTTTGCATCCATTCCACTTTGTATGCCACATGTCACCGCCAAAAGTCTGCACTTCAAAAGATAAGTCCAATTATCAAGCACAAACCCTAGGGTAACTTGAGGACATCACCCGTTGTCACCTCAGTGATCATCCTCCTCACTTTCAGCTGGCTCTTCTCTGGCACAAGGGGAGATTCCCTTAGATAAAATCACTAATCTGTCTGTTAATGCAGATCTGAAAATCAGACTAGTGGAGTGAAATGTTTTAGGTTTTACAATAGAAATTTGGTGGAATTGAATAGGACAGGTGCCTTGTCCTTTGGGCTAGGGAGTCACGGCAGCAAGATGACAAACAAGCTTTTACTTGAATGGAGAAAATCAGCACGGCAAATAAGCCCTACCAGTTACATCAATCAAATCAATGTGCAAACTGAACGAAATGCTCATTGAAACACAAGTTCACCTCCAAGTAACATCAATCAATGTACCTTGTAATCATCAATGAAAAGAGACCAGCAGAACAACCTTCAAAGATGAATAAACAGACAGCAATTTCTTCATTAACAGATCTGATTACATCTAGGCATGATAGGATCAAAAGGTCACAGCCCAAAGCCTTCTTCCTTAGCCAAAAACAGCCCCCAAAATGGGTGAAATATCTCCAGATAAGAAGGATACTCCTGCAGATTACAATGGCAGCCTTGCACATCAATTCAACCTACAGAAAAAGAAGAAGAAAAAGGAAGCATAAATCTGTTATGAGCCCTTTTTCCCTTGCCTGCAAAGAACCTTGTACTTGCCCTTAGGGGGTTTTTCTCCTCCACTCCAATTCTATTTGCAAATGAGAAGTGCTCCTTTTATAGCATTTCTCTCCAACAACTTTCAAATAAAATATAGTTTAGAGAGATCTAGATCCACCTTTCGCTCACTGGAATGAGTCAACATTTCATAAAATATTATACAATGTCCTTGGAATCTTCCCAAAGGATGGCATTCCTCTTCTAGAGTTAAAATATGCCCTATTTGAAGGGATGAATGGGTCCATATGTGCACATCTTCCTTAAATGCAAAACACTCATCCCTAGGAGAGTTCTTCAACAAACTTTCCCATAAACCATGCTGACTTCTTCATCCAAGGTAGGCCACTCCTCAAGGTAGCTAGAAATTCCCACAAAATATGCCTTGAAGACTTCAAAATCCTCATGATAGGTGGAGCGCTCCTCTAGGTTGGGAATTATTAGCGTTTTCTTCTCCATAAAACATGCTCCAAGATACTTCAAATGATTATCAAGTGGAGTATTCTCCTAGACTATGCACCTTTTTGAATTTTCCCACTAATCATAGCATAGAACAATCCAACATCCCCTAATATAGGGTGTTCCTCAAAATATGTGCAGATTTCCCTCTTTCTAGGTCCTCAAGAGGTGGATCATGCATTAAGAACCCTCATCATGTGGAGCATTCCTTGTTTCTTGGAATTTGTGCTTTGCATAGGGGTGTGGAAGAGGTATTGGAATTTGGGATAACCTTTCACCATCAAGTATGTCATACAATGCTCAAAGGTGGGGCACTCTTTTATTCTTGTGCATTTGACATTCAATTATGCCATAAAAAACTGCCCAATGCTCCCTAAAAGGTGGTCACCCCTCTCTATGTGAAATCTTGCTAATGAAATGTCCCATGGGGTCCATAAACGATAAGTCATGCCTCTAAATATGTCAATCGTGCCTTGAGAACCATGAAGACACCCCAAAGGCATTCTCCAATGGAAAAACATGCATCAAAATATGTAGACAAATGCCCCAAAAGTGAGATGTTTCCATACGTGCAATTGTGCCACTCAACAACAAAACATGCCTCTAAATACGTAGAAGAAAGGTATCACATAGACCTACATCACCATCTCTCTCATATACATGATAAACAAAATGATGCTCGAACCATGACTCGTACAAAACTCCCAAAGTCCACATCACCTGGCACAGTGCTACTAAAAAGAGTGACTCCAAAAATGCAAAATGAACATGTATTTTCAAGCGGTAATGTTGGGATTTGGTAGCTTGGAGGTACTTCTGCATTGGCAGCGCTCAGCATGCGGAAGTGACCAAGCAAATTATCTCCTAGTGACTTTATAAAGTGATTTTATAAAGTTGAGTCTTTTAATTTCGAAATGTAAAAGTGACTTTATGATGTTATGGGTCACTTTATTAACTAAAATGACCTCAACGAATGATTAAATCGTGACCGTTGATCTCAAAGGTAAGTGAAGAGTCACTTGAGAGAGATCAAGGGTTAGAGGAGTTACAATTCAAAATTGATAAAAGGCAGCTCATTAGGAGATGAGGGTGCACTTGTTGAGGAGAGCTTGAGGGAGATTGAAGGGGCACGCATCCCAAGGAGGTTTCTTAGCTTGGAGGGAAAGGGTTTCAGCAGCCAGGAGGAGACACGCATCCCTAGGAGGATTGACACGCATCCCTAGGAGGATTGGCACGCATTCCTAGACTGCATCAGCTTCAGTGGAGGTCGTACAATACGGATTGGAGGAGGCCGTACAACATCTTTTTGTTTGCTTTGCAGCTCCAGCCAACTCAGAAAATTCTGCTGTGTATTGGCACAATTTTGTAGGAGTTTCTCTGCTGATAACAAATCCGTACAGCAAAGTACAGATCTGTACCTTTTTCTGGGCACGAAAACCGAGGCATATTTCTGATATTGGTCGCTGTACAGTCCGTACAGATTGTACAGGAAATCAGTTTTTGATTTCAGACTATGTTACTATGGATTTATATGCTGTTTTTGTTCAGTGAGAGTGAAAGTACCGATGATAAATGCTGATTTAAAGCTGCTGTTGTAACTCAGAAATTTTCCTAAAGCTGAATAAGAAACCTTCTCCTCAATTTGTCACATTTTCTGTGTTATTCTTCTTGGAATTTTACCCAGAATTTTCCTGGTGCATTATGGATATTTTGTCCACTATTAGAATATATTTCCACTGCAGATTTAGTTTCAGAACTACATTATTTAGTGTTTCTGCTCATTAAGTGGAGCTAGTAAAGGTTTTTAATGCTTGCTGTTATGACTTAATTGGAGGCTAAAATCTGGGTATAATTTAGTGAATTTCTGAACTATTTCCAACATGGTATCAGAGCAGGTACTCTGAAGTTCAGTGGGCAGAATTTTGGCACTTGGGACAGCAAGTGATTTGCTGGTACAATTGCTTGAAGAAGACAGAAAAAGGTTCTTTGTCAGGTGGACAAAGATGACTTCCAGGATCAGGTTTGAAGATAGATTGGAGGGGGTCTCCAACTACCTGCAGTGGAAGGTTAGAATCAGCAGTGTTCTCAAGGAGAACAAATTGTGGTCGTTTGCGAACACCGTTGTCCCTGTACCTACAGATCCCACAGCTCTTGATGTTCATGAGGTGAATGAAGCCAAGATTCAGAGAATAATCTTGGACGGGGTCAAAGACCACCTTATTCCACACTTGGCTGAAAAAAAGACAACCAATGGAATGTGGGTTGCACTGAAAGGCTTGTATGAGGCTAAGAACAAGAACCGCTAAATGGCTCTCCGGGACAAGCTCCATGGAGCTAGGCTGGTCAAAGGAGAGAGTGTGGCCACCTACCTCACCCGGGTTGCTCAAGTTGGCAGTTGTTGGAGAAGTCATTCCTGACTCAGATTTGGTGCGGATAGCCCTCAAAGGCTTCACCAAGGAGTAGGAGGTTTTCGTCAAGTGTGTGGTGGGGAGAGAGAAGCTCCCTGATTGAAGAAAATTGTGGGATGATTTTACGCAAGAGGAGATCCAGGAGGGGTCTCAGGAAAAGGTATTGGATGGTGCAGACGACAAGAACGTTGCTCTTGTGGCAAAGGGCAATGAGAAGAAGAAGGACATGAGCAAGGTGAAATGCTTTGCATGTCACAAGACTGGTCACTACGCTAGTCAATGTCCGAACAAGAAGAAGAAGAAATCGGAACCAGAGGTAGCAACATCAGCTCAGGTTGCAGATTTTGCTGAGAAATTTGAGAAGGAGTTCTCTCTCATGGCTGGTCCCGTGGGCAGTGGGTGTCTAGCGTTCGAGGACATTGAGTCGTGGTTTGTGGACAGTGGTGCCTCTCGGCACATGACCGGGTTGAGGTCAGTTTTCCTCGATCTTACAGAGATAGACTCAAACTGTAGAGTGAAATGTGGAGCCGACCCACAACTTGCAGTAAAGGGGGGTGGAAGGGTGAGATTCCAACTAGAGTCATGAGGTATTTTGGAGGTTGGCGAGGTGTTATATATCCCAGAGTTGACGGTTAATTTGCTCTCGGTGTCAGCTTTGGATGAGAGTGGATTTGGAGTTATTTTCCACAGTGGACATGTGTTTTTATATCCCATGGGAGCAACTGCTGACACAGTTATGATGCTTGGTGTCAAGTATGAGGGCTTGTACAGGTTGTTGGGTAGACCTGTGTTGGGGTCCAGTGGATTTCTGGACTCAGATTCTGTGTCAGAGAGTTGGCAGGTAGCACGAGAGAGAGAGTTGATACATGGCACTCAGTCTTCCTCCGGGACTCTCAAGGGACTCAACAGGCATGAGTCGACACAGTTGGATGCTCAAGAGAGTGTGCAGTCTCCTAGGAGCATGTTTTCAATTCGTGGTACAACGGAGGTAGCAGTAGAGGCTTCCAGTACAGTGGGAGTAGTGGCTTCATGTTCAGAGGGAGCAGAGACTTCTAGTACAGAGGGCGCAGCTATGGCAGCTGATGAGATGGAGACAGATTCTAGTGGTGATACCAGAAGTACCTCTCTCGCTAAGAGGGAGTGTTGAGATTTGGTAGCTTGGAGGTACTTCTCCATTGGCAGCGCTCAGCATGTGGAAGTGACCAAGCAAATTATCTCCTAGTGACTTTATAATTATAAAGTGATTTTATAAAGTTGAGTCTTTTCATTTCGAAATGTAAAAGTGACTTTATGATGTTATGGGCCACTTTATTAATTAAAGTGACCTCAACGAATGATTAAATCGTGACTGTTGATCTCAAGGGTAAGTGAAGAGTCACTTGAGGGAGATCAAGGGTTAGAGGAGTTACAATTCGAAATTGATAAAAGGCAACTCATTAGGAGATGAGGGCGCACTTGTTGAGGAGAGCTTGAGGGAGATTGAAGGGGTACGCATCCCAAGGAGGTTCCTTAGCTTGGAGGGAAAGGGTTTCAGCAGCCAGGAGGAGGCACACATCCCTAGGAGGATTGGCATGCATTCCTAGACTGCATCAGCGTCAGTGGAGGCCGTACAATACGGATTGGAGGAGGCCGTACAACATCTTTTTGTTTGCTTTGCAGCTCCAGCCAACTCAGAAAATTCTGCTGTGTATTGGCACGATTTTCTAGGAGTTTCTCTACTGATAACAAATCCGTACAAGGTACAGATTTGTACCTTTTTCTGGGCACAAAAACCGAGGCATATTTCTGATATTGGTGGTTGTACAGTCCGTACAGATTGTCCAGGAAATCAGTTTTTGATTTTAGACTGTGTTACTATGGATTTATATGTTGTTTTTGTTCAGTGAGAGTGAAAGTACAGATGATAAATGATGATTTAAAGCTGTTGTTGTAACTCAGAAATATTCCTAAAGCTAAATAAAAAACCTTCTCCTCAATTTGTCACATTTTTTGTGTTATTCTTCTTGGGATTTTACCCAGAATTTTCATGGTGCATTATGGATATTTTGACCATTGTTAGAATATATTTCCGCTGCAGATTTAGTTTCAGAACTACATTATTTAGTGTTTCTGCTCATTAAGTGCAGCTAGTAAAGGTTTTTAATGCTTGCTGTTATGACTTAATTGGAGGCTGAAATGTGGGTATAATTTAGTAAATTTCTGAACTAATTTCAACAGGTAACACAATGTACATGCTTTGCATTACTCAAAAGATTACTAACTTGATTGTGATCCCCATTATCATTTCTAGTAAGCAATTTTGTAAACCTTGATAATTCAACAAAATCCTCTTCACTATCACCAACCCAAATAGATGTTGAAGATAGAATAGACAACGCACTCTCAAATTTTGGAGCATCTGAGTTGCAGCCTATGGGTATTGATTCCATCTGCATGATCCTCAACATGCCATGTATATTCCTCATCACCTACAAATTCTTCATCGCTTAAATTGTTTATTCCATCCTTGAAATAATTCAAAGCATCTAAAATTTTGGTCTTGGAAGCTATAGTTAGCTCTTCCTTATCTCCTATACAATTATGGGGTGTTCTACATGTTTGGAACTCTTGATGCTTAAAGAATTAAACCTTGAGTTTATTTCATCCACATTGTGGTTTCTTTTTGTCGTATTCTTGGCAGATATCTTATCCTATCTCTATTTAATATTGAACCCTCTGCATCCTATATTACTTTCTTTAGAATAACCAACATCATCTTTTTCATTGGTTGTTGATTCATCAGACACCAAACTATGAGAGCTCAAAGTAAAAGAGTCGAGTAAATGCTACATGTTTGTTGGTGTCATCTAGGTAGTGTTATCTAGCTTGGCAGGACGAATGACATGAAGTTGCAAACACTTGCTAAGTGTGACTTGCTTCACTACAGTGTTTCCTTAGAGGACCAGTGTTGGAGGAGACGCGAAGGAGGTGAATTGGAATGACTGTCCATTCTTGCTAAAGCATATATGTATTAACACAACCATCATAGATAGCATGGAAATCACATTGATAAGGACGTCCAAGAATGAGATTGGAGCAGTACAAAGGAAACATTGTAGTGAAGCAAAGGTAAGGGGTTGATCGCAAAGGTAAAGGCACAGTGTCGATTGACTTGCAAGTTGTTGCCCTCATCCTTGACCCAACCAAGGTGATATGGTTTTGGGTGGGTTGTAGTGAGGATTTGTAAGGCCTTTACCAAAGTTGAAGACACCAAATTCTTATGGCTACCATTATCAAGAATCACCAAGGTCGAACGGTCTTTCACTTCACAATTTTTTCTAAACAATGACTCATGATTGGCCTGAGAGTAATTTCTAGACATGACAACAAAAGTGGAATTCAGAATGGTAGGGTTTTGAATAGATATCATGGCTAATGGCAGAAGTTCAAGTGGTTGGTTAAGTTGTTGTTTCATAAATAATGTTTTGGTCGGGGTTTGCCACTGCAACACACAACATTCCTTCAAAGAATGGGTTGTGCATTTGTGATATATGCAATACTTGTCGTTGCACGATGAGGAAGATGGCGAGGAAGGGTGATGTGACATTCAAATAGAACTAGTGGGTCTCAGAGAGTGACTTGCAAGGTAAGGTTCACCTCCAAGCTTACATTCAACTACTAAGGCATGTTGAGAGGAAAGATAAAAGATAGCATTGGGAACCATGGTAACTTCATTGTGGAAACTAGTCAATCAACAAAAATTAAACTCAATGATAAGTACATGCTCATTGTTGGAGATGACGAGTTGGACTTGTAGCCAGGTGAAGAGCTCAATATACTATTCAACGGATTGGCCTAAGAATTGACAAAGTTGTAGCCAGTTAGCCCAAAGATTCTCTTGATAACCAAGAGGATAGAAGCACTCCAAAAGGGATTTGCAGAATGCAATCCATTGAGTGATTCAATCATGGATGTGAGTGCCCAGAAAGTCCACATTAAGCTCAATGTAGAGGGGCTAAGTCAATTAGCTTTGTGATCAATCCTTGATATTCTACAACCAGTGAAAGGCTAAGTCTCGTGGAAGGCTGCAAATTCTAGTTTCTCCTATTCAATCATGTCAAAATGAATGGCAAAGTAGGCAGACAGACTGCAGGTCCATGAATCCACTTTATTCTTGTCAAAAAGACCCCCAAATTTAGGTAATGTAATGCATGAGTCCCATTGAAAATTTGGGGATAAGGGGGCATGAGGTGGGTGTTAACTTTCAGGGTTACTCTGAAAGTGTTTACACCATGCTTGGGGTGTTTCATGAGATTCGGGGTACATGGTGTATGTTCAGCCCCTAGATGGTCCAAGATGGATTGGCACATGAGAGATAGTCCTTGATGGATTTGCACAGTTGAGATAGCTTGCTCAGTGGATGCTTGACCTCATATGGTTGTTGGCTTAGTGTTCTTTCCTTATGCGTTGGAATTCTCTTGACAGTTTGGTGGACGCCCTTCATTGGGGCCCCATGGAGGATCCACTTGCTTGGAGAGTGCCCTACATGGGATGAGCATTGTGCAACTTGGAGGAGGACATCAAGGCCTAGTTGACCCGATACAACTTGGATTCATGTTCGAAGGATTGGAGATGACTCAAGGATGCATGGGGCTTCGACAATATTCTTACAGGGGCAGTGGACCTAGTAGAGTATATTGCTTAGGAGGATCAATGGAGTTTGTAGAGGGTTTGTGATGGAGGGATGCAGACTTGCCTTGCGTAGCTACATCACCTTGGAGCATGACACATGTACTTTAGAGTGTAGCATGTCACTTGTGTTGGCCTACAAGTGCTCATTGTAGGTTGTGTTGTCGTCCTTATACACACCTACTAACGTGGAGAAGTCTCCAACCCACTTGGTGTGTCCTTGGAGGCACAAGCCTAAGTCCAGACCCACTGTCACCTCAATCCAGACTTCTTTTGTCTAGGCTCACTCCTAGGGAAGCCAAGGGGCGAAGACCCTATTTAACTATGTTAAGTTTTAATTAATGATCTAGGAGTCAATTTGGTTTTTTATTAGGGAGACCCAACCCAATGACAAGCAAACAATGCAAATGCAACTTTGAATGACAGGAAAACCTTTTCTTTAACAAAACAATAAATAGACCAATGCCTAAAATGTACCCAAAGTTTACTTATTGAGATATGCAATTAAAAATATATCTACAACATGAAATATCTACACAATGAATTAAATAATGAAATGACTATTAGCTTTAAACAATTATTTCCAAATGAACAAAGAATTCTTGTAACCAAAAATAAAGATGCTTTAATACATGTATATATCCACAATGAAAGAAGTTGTTGAAAAGTAAACTTGCCTAAAAAAGTAAAGTTGCTTGGAAAGTAAACTTGCTTGAAATGAAATTGCACAACTTGGAAAGTAAAATTGCTTGAAAGATAAATTTGAGATACCAATGTTGTGAAAGTTGTGTTGGTTGATTTTATCAAATTTTAGGTCTCTCTTGAATTAAGGGGGAGATTTATTGTGGAGGATGCAAGACTATACTATGTGACTACCCCGAATCCCTATCCCTCAACCAAAAGGAAGTGTTGGGTGCTCAAGAAGAAGGACAAACAAGGTCCTTCCCTAGCTCCACAGGTCAAATCCGGAATGCTTGGGCGCTCAAGCAAGGAGGACACGTAGTGCCATGAAGTCGTCCCCGACTTCAACCCCTTGTAGCCTCCCAAGTCACCCTTTTTGGTGGTAGAAGCAATAAATGGATCAAGTGCCTAATTAGTCTAGCCACACGGTCCTTTTGCCCTTTCTTAGTTACCCAATATCCACAAAGTAGCAAGGGGAGGGAATACGGGGCAGAAGGCGGGGTACAAATTCAATTACTTTCCAAAATAAAGAAATTACACTAGCCTTCATGATATTGCATGGATGGCTAGGCCAATCTCTTTGCAAGGTGTGGGTGAAAATTAATGTTTGAAATGAATTGGAAATAAAATATAACAATGCCTAGCCACAACATTTTGCCTTAAGGACAAAGGTGGGAAAAAAATAAGTAACTTGGAAACCTCACAACGATGGCACAATGTGGAGGACAAACCTACCAATTTTGTGCCAAGGTGGGTGAAATAAAAATAACTTAAAAGAAAGAATTTTCTTAGCCACACAACCTTCTTTTTATGGGAAAAGTGGGGCAAACAATAAAATGTAAAAACAGAAAATTAAAATCCAATCTAGCCTTCACAATTTTGCATGGATGGCTATGTCAATCTCTTTGCAAGGTGTGGGCAAAAACTAAAGCTAAATTGCAATATCAGATTTTTGAATTTAGACAAGAGAATGCAAGCCCAAGAGACTCTCTTGGGCTACTTACAATGCTTTAGAATATTAGAGATGGAAGGGGGTTTGGTACCCAAACCCTTGGAAGCTTCCTTGGGTGTTTTGGGGCCAAAAATGAGCAGCACCTCCCCTTAACCTGGTGAGAACCTGCATAAAACAGCAAGCTTTGTTTGTTGGAAAATGCTACAAAACACTTAAATATGATTAATTTCTGTTAGTACATAAAACAGAAATTAAAAGAGAAATTTATGAACATAAAAATGAAGTTTAAATGACTATTTCAGATTCAAGAAATGCTTGAAAGTAAGAGGAAAATATGGAAATGAGAACATAAAAATATTAGAAGCCTTGAATGGTTGAATGAGTGAATTTCCAGATCTGAAATTCACTCCTCCAAACCCTTTAGTGACATGCAAATGAGTATATTCTTGCTACACAATAAAACAAGGAGGTGAGTGCATCAAATAAGTTTGCAAAATACTTTCCAAACTTGAAAAAAACAATCGCAAAGCTAATAAAAATACTACTATCAATCCTTCCCAAGCAAAATACTTTGTTTGGGTCTCCAAGTTAAATTAATGAAAGCAAGAAATACAAGAATTTAAATGCAGCAATATCGCCTTACAAGAACACCATGAACAGCACCAAGAAGACTCTCAATGCACACAATAGATCCTCCAAAGCTTCATTTATTATTCAAAAAATGTTTTTGCAAATACTTGCAGCAATATTTACAATGAGAGAATGGGAGAGAGAGAGAGAAGAGAGTGGGAGAAATTTGGGCAGCATAGACTTGCTCTGAGAATAGATGTCAAAATGACAGGGGTAGGCTTTCTTTTATATGAGAGAGAGAGGAAAGACCCCTCTTGGATGAGCTCCAAGTGGCATTCATCCAAGGGAAGAAGATAAAGTCAAGGAGGGCGCACTTTTAGGGTTTGTGTAGTGATTAGGGTTTGAGGGGTGAGAAGGGAAGGGGGAAAACACCTTTTCCTTTCATCAAATGTGAAGTTAGACTCAAGGGGGGGCGCACTTAGGGTTTTGGCTTCCCTCTCACTTTAATTTTTTATTTTGACCAAGTTGATGAGCAAGGGGGGCGCACTTTTCACTAGGGAGTTACCACTTTTAATTGTTGGCTTAGCAAGGGGGGATCTTCTAAGTGGAAAATCACGTTTGCAACTTAAGGAATACATTAGGAAACATTTCCCCACTCTCTCTCATGACTTTAGTCATTTTTTACAATTTTTGGTTTTTTACCTTAGCCAATTAAATGTTGACTTTTGACTGATTTGGACTCCTCATGGACAATGAGCTAGCAAAACTTGTCCAATTGAGTTGAAACTTGGTCCAAGGGTGTAGGGGGATCATTTTCCATTTGATTTGAGTACCCACACCCGTATACAAAATCCCCAAAGACCAAATTTTTACATTTTACATCAAAAATAATTAAAATTTCCAATAAATGGAAAATTTTAATAATTAAACAAAAAACTATCAAAACTTAATGGAATTCCGCAAGACTCTAGGAGATGTATAGCATGGTCATTTACAACATTCATAAACCCTAGTCACCCCTTGGACTCGATCATTAGAAGGCCTTTCAACACTTTGGAAGATTTTGTGAGTGAAAAACTCAACGATAATTAAAATTGCCTAGTAGGCAAGACTAATTACTTGAGCAAAAAAAACACTCGATGAAAGGATTTCCCTAATGATAAAGTCCTAGGCAACTAACTAAAAAATATGACTCATGCTAACATATTACATTATTATCCCACGCAGGGGAGCGAACATTTCGAGTACATAGAAATAGTAATACATGTCGGGGGCAAAATTGCCCTGCTGAGCCAAAAGTCTTCAAACTTGTTGTACCGCAAGGTACATATCTTCATGGTATATGACGTTGACACCTAGTTGAAATAGGTGGTCAACAGGTTGCTTGTAAGGGCTAAGGGCCACATTGTATTGTTGGCCTCCCTTACCTCTCATATAAATAGAAGAATGAGAGTTTTTCCATTCATATATGTTCATACACTCATTTATATTCACTCTTGTGATGAGATGTAACCTAGAGAAGAGCACGCACTAGCCTCTCTCTCTCTCTCCAGAATCTTCACGTGCACTCTCTCTCTCTCTCTCTCTCTCTCTCTAGAGTCTTCACGTACACTCTCTCTCTCTCTCGTCACTAGGGTTTCTCAGTCTTCTTGGAGTATCTTGGAGCATCTTGGAGGTCTAGGGTTAGGGTTTATCCCTTGGAGATTGGAGATTAGGGTTTTGTGATAAAACCCTAGGGTGAAATTGTGAAGAAGAAGAGAAGGAGAAGGTGTCTTCCCTTGGAGGATGAGTTGGAATGATTCTTGCACATTGGATCTTCTTGGTTGCTAAGATTTTGTTGATTTACCCTAACTAGGGTTTGGAGAGAAGGGAGGATTTGTGCTAGCCTTGAAAGAAGGCTTTGGAATGTATATGTACTTCATCTTGAGCATATTAATGAAGTTTCCAACTATCCAAAACTTGTGCAATTTCCAGATTTGATTTTCAGCTATATATGTTATTTATGCATTGTTATTTACAGCCATATATGTCTTGCTCATTTGACATAAAAGGAAAATTGTTAAGTGATTTGACATCTAAGGGAAGAATATAAGGGGCTGATTTTACTGCTAATTGTACTGCTGCTATTACTGCTATAAAAGAGTATTTTCAGATCCAGTTATTGGCTGATAAGTTGCCCTAAAAGGGCTGAAATTTATCCCTTTGGTTTGGTATCTTTTCTCCTTGAATTGCCGGAAAGTTTGGGCTATTTGGAAGTGAAACATTGTACTCTTTCTGCTGCTGTTTTCTACCTTCTTTTACAGCAGCCCTAAGGCTGAAAATTCACAGGGCTAAGATCCGAGAAACCTTCTAGGTTGAAGGTAAAATTTCTGTTTTGTATTGAACTTTGTATTCCAAGAAATATCCACAGTGGATCGGTGCAATGGCTCAATGCTTCCAAGCAGTCTATGATAGCATGGAGAGAATTCACCATTAGTTCATCTATGTCTTGCACAAAGGGATCGAAGGCACTATCAAAGGCGGCATCATTTGTGGGGAGCATTGCGAACCAAAGGACGAGAGATGCAGTGAGGAAAGTTTTATCTTGACTGATGGAGGGTGAGTTGGGCAAGATGAGAGGGTGAAATGGGAGAGTAAAATGAAGGATCTAAGATCAGATATATGTGACTACAGTGCTATGTCGAAAACTACTAACTAGGGTATTGATACCCCTGAAAAAAACATTGAGAAGGATGAAGATTCGTGTCAGATCGTGGGAGATCGATCATAGTTCATTGAATCATAACATCTTACTAATTAACATAAAATAAGAAAAAGATAACAAACTACGAACAAACTAGCCATTACATCCCACGATCCTCACAAACGTCCAACAAGTTTTATGGGACGTATCAAAAACAAAGTCATTATTGGAAGTTATGGCCCCAAGAGTTTTGTGAAAATCCCAACCTAGGTGACTAAAGTCCTTATGATATCAATTAAACAAGTAAATTGTTGAATTTAGTTAATGCTGAAATTAAATTTCAGACCATAGCATCAAACACACAATGTTAATGCTGAAATTAAATTTCAGACCATAGCATCAAACACACAATATCTGGAAATTGAATAGCAGAAGCATAAAATCAATTTCACACATACACATGTAATTACTCCTTCAAATCAAATTTTCATTCCTTCGAAAAACTTACAAGGAAACCTCCACAAGTTGCCCAAAAAACAACAGTTGCATGGTTACCGAAATCACCCTGAACTAAGCAGAACGACCTGCCCAAAGAAACATTGACAAGTCCTGGTCATGTATCATGGCCTTAGCAACCCCTATGATGGATCGATTCTTTCACTCTACAACCCCATTCTACTGTGGGTTGTATAGAATTGTCAGCTCCCTCTTGATTACTGCCTCCTTGCAAAAACCCTCGAACTCGTTGGAGGTATACTCTCTCCCATTGTCCAATCTCAAGACTTTGATCTTCTTCCCTGTCTGGTTTTCAACTAGAGCTTTGAACTCCTAAAACCTACTAAAGACCTCATACTTGGTCTTTAAGAAGTAGATCCAAGTCTTGCAAGAGAAATCATCAATAAAGGAAACATAATACATGCTTCACGTTATTGACGCTATTGGCATCAATCCACAAATAATCGAATGTACTAGGTCTAGAATCTGCTTAGACCTATGCTCGCTGCTTGGGAAAGAAGCCTTGGCATGCTTTCCAAGCGTGCACCCTTTGCATACACCATGCTACTCAATACTGAACTCTGGAAGACTTGTGACTATCTCCCTCAGCATATGCAACGCCCTGTGATGAAAGTGCCACAACTTGCACAAGCTATCATTGTTATGCATCAAGGTTCAAACAGGTTCACCCTACAAGTGTGTACAAATTACCTTCTCTAACCCCTATTACCTGAGTTGTATATGGGATAAATTCCTATGGTCTGATGAGGACTTGCTAGTTGTTGAACTCCACTGCAAATCCGTTATCTTCCATAACCAAAATTGAAAGCAAATTCTTCCTAAGACCTAGTATAAACAAAACATCGCCAAATCTAAAGAATTACCTAACTCAAGCTAGAAGGGAATAGTACCAACTCCTGCAACTGGGTACTTGGCATCATCACCAAGCTCAACTTGTACTCATGAGTCCTACTTCTTCAGACTAGAAAACAACTGTCAAGTTGATGTCATATGTCAAGATGCCCCACTGTCCACATACCACGCCTTCCTCAGAATCGCCCTGGTAGAAAGGCAAGATACCAATGAGAAATCTTCCTCAAACTTGGTAGCAAACTCGTTCATCTAAGTTTCTGCAAAGATTGCTCCATGCTTCAACTGATGCTTCCCTTTATCCTTCTTCTCTGGACATTGTGATGCATAATGATCGTTCTTGTGAAAAATGAAGCACCTGATTTTACTCAAATCCTTATTTCCCAACTATGAGGTTGACTCCTCACTCTTTCCCTTGCCCTTGTTGGGTCCTTTACCTATGCCCTTATTTGACTAACCAAATAGAGCTAGGTTCTCATCACCACCCTTCTTGATGGCCTTTGACTCCATCCAAGTCTCCTCCTAGATACAATCATCCCAAAGCCTCTCAAAGTTAGGAAGGTTCTCCCGAGTGCAAATACCTTTGACAAACGGTTCCCATGAAGTTGGGAATCCATTCAATGCCATGTTCGCTAACACTACATCTGCAAACTTCTCCCCAACTACTACAAGATGATCACGAACCTATGTGACCTTCATTAAGTAACTGGTGACTGTGTCCGGTATGGTCATCTCTATGGAACTGAGTTTGTTCCGCAATATCATATTCCTCTTTATGTTATCCTTGGTTGTATTATTCTCGGATATATGGGGGATCGGATGATCCTTTATGGCATCCAAGATCATCCACTTGGCCTTCACTTCCTTCTTGTTGTGAGCTTCCAACTACTACGGATCTATAGGCGGAGTCACAACGGCCTTGACAATATCCCAAAGATCATTATCTTCTAGTAAGAGTGTAACCCTCACCTTCCATGATAAGAAATTTGAGGCACCATCCAATCTATCCTCAAACCTGAGGCTAGTTGATGCCATCTCTGAGATCCATTGCACAAACTCCCAAATCTGAAAATTAGTTTTGAAACGCTCTAACTGTTGGTCCTTCTTCCCTGCAATAGATTTATTGCTACAAATCCTTGAGAATCTCAATCAAAGAAATAGCTTTGATACCATGTGAAAATTCCAGCCTAGGTGACTAAAGTCCTTATGATCTCAAGCAGTATTGCACATATCGTGATAATATCGGAATTATCGCGATATTATCACCAAAACCCAACTCGGCAATAATATTGTTGGTATTTATCGCGATAATTCCAATAATTTGGAAATTATCGCCTTGCTACATCAATTAATCGATTTTTTGGTTTTTTAACCCTCATTTTGCAAAAGTGAGTTACAAGATTGAACCAGCATTTTCAAACTCGGACCCCAATTAATGGTAATGTTAAATTCTTAAAGTAAATGTCAATTTTTACTTAAATTTTTAACATTACCATAATTGTTTCAAGATGTTTGAGAGTGGTTCCAACCTCATCGGACTTCATATAGAGAAAGCAGAATTTCATATGCCATTCAAAATTCAGCAGACTTAGAGTTTCCAGGATTTCAGGATCGGTAGGATTGCAACATTTTCGTTGGATTCTATCACGTATGAGGGTATGGGATTGGCATTTAATCAAGAGAACCAAGTATGTTATGTACCTTGATGTTGGTGGTATTGATTGTTGAACTCTTTTGTCATAGCCTTAGCAAAAATGTACCCTTCACTTAAACCAAAATCATTGATTAAGCATGTTAAATTTTTTCTAGTAAGAGTGTAACTGTAATGTCCCTTTCCGAGTAGGAGCTCCAGAGAGGAGGGCTTAGTAGTCTAAACATCCTCGTTAGACTAATGCCAGGGAGAAACAGGGGAAACAAGGTCATTTAATGTCATTTCACTAGAGAACTTTATAATTTGAAAGTGACATTAAGTGAAAAGTGGGTAAAAGCGCCCTTTAAGTGACTTGTGCTAAAAATAGAGGGGCGCATAAGTGAGAAAGCTAAGAATAAAGGTCAACAGAGAATCAGGGGTTTGGAGGAGTATATGAGGAGAAAAAGCGACCTAGTTCCTCATTATGCATATTTTTAGTAGATAGTTGAGGAGAGAGGCGACTTCACAGGTTCAAGCTAACCATAGCTTTGTGGATTCCAAGAGGAAGACACCCAGAGGCTGATTTCAATGTTTAGAGACACACCCTAGTCACCAGGAATATCATCCAGATCTTCCATCGTACTTCAGCAGCAGTTAGACAGGTTGCAGCAGTGAGGGCACACTTATTCAGGGTGAGGGCGCACTTCTGAGGAGACATTGATTCAACTTGTCCCAGCCAGAGAGAATCCAGTAATTCCCTTGCGACCCAGTTGAGAGGAGGGCATGATGCATCTTGCCTGGTTTCTCGTCAGACTCCGACGGAGAAATCATCTTGGGCGCATTACTAAGCCAGTGAAGGTGCGGCAATTGGGGAGGACGCATTTGGGATTGCCGAGAGGTCATCGGATCAGATCCAGGGAAATCCTTCTGACCCATTTCAAAGGAGCCTAGGGCACTCAGTTTGAGACACTTACAACGAGATTCCGTCGGTGGAATCTCTAGGGCACAGTTGTCGGCAACAGTTGGGGAGCATTCCCCCACAGGGATCCATCTGGGGTTCGTACAGATCGTCAGAGGGTCGATATTCAATTGGTCAGCCACTAGGACTGTGTGTGAGGGCAGGGCGCACTATTTGGGACAGTTTCCAGTAAGATCCGAGTAGTTTAGCCACCAAGGTGAACTTCCCAATCTTGCAGCAGTTGTTGTGCGAGTTGTCGTAGCTTGCAGCAAATCTTCCAGCTCACATCTCGATCCAGCAACAGTCTTCTGCTTTCCGAGTATCATTGTTATTGTTTATTTCTTGTATTTCGGCTCAGATCCTTTTGTCTTTGATCTAACCGAGTGATCTATTTTATTGAGCCGCATGCGGCATTGTACTCAGTCTCAGAACGAATAATATATTATTGCAGTGTTTGGTGTCCTTATTTATTTGCATGCTTATTCATATGTTGTTAAACAACTCTTTACCTGAAACACACATGCAAAAACACCACGCATGTTAAAACCCAATTAATAAACGCATCCAGAAATCCAAAGTGTATCAGTTTCGGCATCAGAGTCTGGACAGTTTAGTCACCTATTCCGATCAGCGGAATCGGGGATACTACAATGGTATCGGAGCTTCAGTCCTACCATCCCGTGACTAAAGACGATGAGTTCAGCAGGTGACCCAGAGGGTCGTGAGCACGTAGGTGACGAGTATGTCACTCACAACAGACGCAAGGAGAGGAGACCTAGGCCAAATTATCCCCTCTTTCCTCTCAGTTCAGAGGAAGAGGAAGAGGCGCATAGGGAATCAGAGAGAAGGGAAGAGCATGAGGCAGAGAGGATGATGGGAGGCAGGTATGAGAGGCCAGAGGGCAGAGGCAATGCACCCATGGACCCAGATGCAGCTTTCATGCAGGTTATTAGAAATCTGGTGATCAGTCAGCAGGCCATGACTTATTCCTTGGCACAGATGGTCAATAGATTGGCTACAGGGAGCACACCTGGCACGCAAGCCCCACATGCAGTGCAGGGGAACTCAGGGGCAGGCAGTGGACCTCATTCACCTACTCGCACATACTTCTTCGAGTAGGATTCCCAGGCCATTATTCCCCAGCTTCCAAAGGGCACCCCTAGGAGCAGCACAACAGTCGATAGCACAAAGGCAGCCCACACAGGCAGAGGATATTGCCGAATATAGGAGAGAGTATGTAGCATTGGAACCAGATTTCCATCAGGACATGACCCTAGTCAAGTATTGTGGACTCAGGCTCAGGAACTGTCCCAAAGATACTCAGAGGGGAGGACAGCAACAGCAGCAGCAGAGGCATAACATAGACTTCATCTGGAAAGTTGGTAAACTCACTATACCTTCTTTCGACGGATCATCCAAATGCACTGCCAGAGCTTAGGTACAAAAATTGGACACGTACTACAAGCTCAACCAGATGATAGAGACTGAGGCCATCAGTTTCACTACCCTGCATTTGGAGGGTGAGGCACATGAGTGGTGACATCATGGACTGGTGACGTTGGGTCACAATCACATCACTTCTTACAGGGAGTTCACCAAGAGGATCATGGACAGGTTTGACAGGAGGGATCCAGAGATCCATTTCAGGGACTTAGCTCAGTTGAGGAATTCATCACGAAGTTCCAGAGGGTGGTCGTGGCAGTGACAGATATTTCAGAGCCCAGGTTGATCATGCTTTTCACAGAGGGGCTCACAGAACCCTTGAGAGGATGGGTGAAGGCCTACAGGCCTCACACATTACAAGATGCCATCCTACGCACTAGAGATCTAGCAGACTCAGTGCCAAAGACCAAAACGTTTTCCAAACCCGTTGTGCCACAGGAGGACCAGGATAGGAAACCAATCCAGAGAGAGTGGAAGGGTAAGGAGAAGTTGGATGATGCTACGAGGCGTGATCTTATGAGGAGGAAGCTATGCTTCACCTGCAAAGATCCATGGGTCCTCGGCCATAGGTGCATGGGCAAGGGACAAATCCATTACATTGAGGTTGTCGCAGACAGTGATGAGGAGGAACAGGACAGTTAGGCAGTCAGGCACAGGACAGTGAGTCCACTAGCTCAGAGGAGGAGCCATTGTATGAGGAGGAGCAGCCTCCAAGGAGACCACCGACACCGAGAGGGGCACAGCCACCGGTAAAGCCACAACCTCGCAAAGAGGTTCATAGACGAGTACTAGCAAAGGGAGTCATAGCGACCCTTTTTGGAGTCCCTAGGTATGACACCCTCAAGTTAGAGGGATTATCCAGGGACAATGAGCCATTGCCTTGGTAGATGGTGGGGCAACCCACAACTTCGTTGGCGTTGCGTGGGTATCTAGGTGAGCACTACAGATAGAGGAGTTTGAGGGGTTTGAGGTTGCAGTAGTAGATGGCCACACAGTGGGGTGTTTGGACAGAGTTCTAGACTTGGAGGTGAAGTTAGGTAACTACACCATGAGAAATACATTCTATGTAGTTGACCTAGCTGACACAGATGTGGTGTTGGGAGTCTAATGGTTGATCACCTTGGGCAAGATTTCTACCAACTACCAAACCCTTGAGATGGGATTCAGAGACAGTGAGGGGAAAAAGATTGTATTGAGGGGTATGTTGATAGGGGCACCTAAGACAGTGTCGACGAAGAGGATGGAGAGGATCTTCTGGCATGGGGAAGCAGCAGATGCATTATCTAGGAGACCAACAACTTGTTCCTTGATGGAGATTTCAACAAATTGGAAATCCCACTTGTTAGTGGAATATTCCAAGAACAAGTTCACTTGTGAGATATTGGATGGCCAGGTACAGAACGACAGGTACAGAGTCATGGACGACGTCATCTTCTACAAAGACCAAGTCTACCTAGTGTTAGGATCGGGTCTCAGGAAGAAGATTTTGGCTGTAGTACATGACTCCCCACTAGCAGGCCATCAGGGGTTTTTCAAAACCTACAGGCAAGTCAAAGAGAGATTCTCTTGGAAGGGTCTCAAACAGGATGTGATGAGACATATCAATGAGTGTGTGACTTGTCAGCAAAACAAGTCAGAGCAGACACTTTCAGCAGGGTTACTTCAGCCACTTGCCATTCGAGAGCAGAAATGGGAAAGCTCATCCATGGACTTCATTACAGGCCTTTCGAAGGATCGGGGTAAGGACAGCATATTTGTAGGGTTCGACAAGTTGACCAAATTTGCACGTTTTCTCCCGATTCCTACAAAGACAACGCAGTGCAGAGGGCAAAGTTATTCTTCAGAGAGACCTTCAAACTTCACGGGTTGCCATAGAGTAGACTCGGCGACAAGGGGAGTCGATTCATCAGCACTTCAGAGGAGCTTCCACCCTTGTATGAGGAGGGGCAGTTGGAGTTGGTTCCTGAGGAGGTACTAGAGTTCCGAGAGAGGAGGTTGAGGAGAAGGGACAACAAGGAGTGTTTGGACGGAGGGAGAGGTCTTCCAGTAGAGGATGCTACTTGGGAGAGCGAGCATATTTTGCAGCACCCTGGATTGGTATTGCTTGAGGACAAGCAATCTCGGGAAGGGAGGACTATAATGTCCCTTTCCAAGTAGGATCTCTAGAGAGGAGAGCTTAGTAGTCTAAACATCCTCATTAGACTATAGCCAGGAAGAAACAAGGGAAACAGGGTCATTTAATGTCATTTCACTAGAGAACTTTATAATTTGAAAGTAACATTAAGTGAAAAGTGGGTAAAAGCGCTCTTTAAGTGAATTGAGCTAAAAATAGAGGGGCACATAAGTGAGAAAGCTAAGAATAAAGGTCAACAGAGAATTAGGGTTTTGGAGGAGTATATGAGGAGGAAAAGCGACCTAATTCCTCATTATGCATATTTTGAGTTGACAGTTGAGGAGAGAGGTGACTTCACAAGTTCAGGCGAAGTATAGCTTTGTGGATTCCAGGAGGAAGACACTCAGAGGTTGATTTCGGTGTTGAGAGACACACCCTAATCACCAAAAAGATCATCCAGATCTTCCATCGTACTTCAGCAGCAGTTATACAGGTTGCAGCAGTGAAGGCGCACTTATTCAGGGTGAGGGCGCACTTCTGAGGAGACATTGATTTGACTTGTCTCAGCCAGGGAGAATCCAATGATTCCCTTCCAACCCAGTTGAGAGGAGGGAAGGACGCATCTATTTCCTGGTTTCTCATCAGATTTTGATGGAGAAATCATCTTGGGAACATTACTCAGCCAATGAGGGTGCGGCAGTTGGGGAGGACGCATTTGGGATTCCCGAAAGGTCATCAGATCAAATCCAGGGAAATCCTTCCGACCCATTTCAGATGATCCTAGGGCACTCAGTTTGAGACACTTACAACTTGATTTCGTCAATGGAATCTCTAGGGTAGAGTTGTCAGCAGCAGTTGGGGTGCATTCTCCCAAGGGGATCCATCCGAGGTCCGTACAGATCGTCAAAGGGTCGATCTTCAATTGATCAGTCGCCAGGATTGTATGTGAGGGAAGGGTGCACTGTTTGGGACAATTTCTAGTTAGATCCGAGGAGTTTAGCCACCAGGGCAAACTTCTCAGTCTTGCAGCAGTTGCCATGCGAGTTGTCGTAGCTTGCAGTGGATCTTCCAGCTCACATCTCGATCCAACAACAGTCTTCTACTTTCCGGGTATCATTGTTACTGTTTATTTCTTGTATTCTGGCTCAGATCCTTTTGTCTTTGATCTAGCCAAGTGATCTATTTTATTGAGCCGCATGCGGCATTGTACTCGGTCTTAGAACGCATAATATATTATTGCAGTGTTTCATGTCCTTATTTATTTGCATGCTTATTCATATGCTTTTAAACAACTCTTTACCTAAAACACACATGCAAAAACACCATGCATGTTAAAACCCAATTAATAAACGCATCCAGAAAGCCAGAGTGTATCAGTTTCAACATCAAATTCTGGACAGTTTAGTCACCTATTCCGATCAACGAAATCGGGGATATTACAGTAACCCTCACCTTCCATGATAAGAAATTCGAGGCACCATCCAATCTATCCTCAAACCTGAGGCTAGTTGATGCCATCTCTGAAATCCGTTGCACAAACTCCTAAATCTGAAAAATAGTTTTGAAACCCTCTAATTGTTGGTCCTTCTTCCCCGCAATAGATTTACTGCTACAAATCCTTGAGAATCTCAATCAAAGAAATAGCTTTGATACCATGTGAAAATTTCATCCTAGGTGACTAAAGTCCTTATGATCTCAAGCAATGTTGCACATATCGCGATATTTTCATCAAAACCCAACTCGGCGATAATATCCCTGGTATTTATCGCGATAATTCTGACAATTTGAAATTATTGCAAGTTATGGGATTAATCAATTAATATCAATTAACCAATTGGTTTTTTAATCCTCATTTTGCAAAAGCGAGTTATGGGATTGAACCAGCATTTTCAAACTCGGACCCCAATTAATGGTAATGTTAAATTCCTGAAGTAAATGTGAACTTTTACTTCAATTTTTAACATTACCATTAATTGTTTCAGGATGTTTGAGAGTGGTTCCAACCTCAACGGACTTCATATGGAGAAAGTAGAATTTCATATCCCATTCAAAATTCAACAGACTAGTTTTCAGAATTTCAGGATTGGTAGGATTGCAACATTTTCATTGGATTCTATCACGTATGAGGGTATGGGATTGGCATTTAATCAAGAGAACCAAGCCCGTTATGTACCTTGATGTTGGTGGTATTGATTGTTGAACTCTTTTGTCATAGCCTTAGCAAAAATGTACCCTTCAGTCAAACCAAAATCATTGATTAAGCATGTTAAACTTTTTGTACGATATTATAAGGCTTGGATTAGGCGGTTTCATCAAAATAGGGTGGTGTTGAGTGATGTCCCTAGAGGCAAAGTTTAGACAAGAGGCAAAGGTTTATACTAATGATGAGGATCCTAATATAAGCGATGGTGGAACATTGCTTGTCATTTAAATGTTCTTGCTCATTCATTCATAATGCTTTCTTTCAAAATTTCAATATTTTTTTGGAATCATGGTTTGAAATCTTTAAAATATAATTTTTTCATTAAAATTTAAATATTTTATGTATTTTTTAGTAAACCGAAACATTGAAATCAGATCACTCTGAGTCAATCTGAGTCTGAGTATCTAGATGCCTCATGATGGTCATCTCATGAGATACATTTATTTTTGTTTTGATGTTATTTTGTATTATCCTATCAAGAATTATGACTCGGGATAGATATCATATTTCAGTATTGATGTTTGATGGACCACTTGACATCTTATACATCTTATATCGCAATTTTATTTTCATATTTATGTGACAATGTGTTTGTTTGATGTTGATGTTGCTTTAGAAGTTTAAAAATTTGAGAAAAAGTGATTATTTTTGTATTTTTTAAAATTTCTCGATAATTTCCGATATTTTCCCCGATATTGCCAATAATTTCAATTTTGGACCCTCGGAGATAAATTCCCAATAACGATAAGTGCAACATTGATCTCAAGTAAATCGTTGAATTTAATTAATGTTGAAATTAAATTTCAAACCATAGCATCAATCACACAATAGCTGGAAATTAAATAGCGGAAACATAAAATAAATTTCACACATACATAGATAATTACTCCTTCAAATCATCTTTTCATTCCTTCAAAAAACTTACAAGGAAACCTCCACATGCTGCCAAAAACCCAACAGCTACACGATTACTGAAATCACCCTAAACTGAGCAGAATGAACTACCTAAGAAGTACGACCTGATTGTACGAAGTGTACTGTCAATTGTATGAACCTATCCTTACAATTGTACGAATCTGTATGGTCATGTCCGTACGACTGTGAGAAACTATTTCGTATGGCTATGCAAAACTGTTCCGTATGGCGGTATGAAATTCTACAAATCCCTATATATGTCCTCTACCCACTGCCCAGATTCGCCTCTCTCTTTCTCTCAACCTGCTCAATTGTTCGTGTGTGTGTGAACTCTCTATCTTGATCTGTTGTTATACTTTTAGCTAAGACCAAAACCCTAATCTATTTTTGAGATTACTCCTAGTCTAAGTCATGCATGCATGAAATACACTTTGTAGACTCAACTGCTAAATATAAGACTTTTCACTTTTTTTACTAAAGTGAATTACAAAATAGAATTACTTTTCAAAAATAGAAATATCTTGAACTACTTCTCGCATGTTCACACTGAACCTATGCAGAAGTTCATGTCCGAGCTATATTTCTCAACAAATTTGATGTATCATTTGCACTCAATGGCTTGGGACCCACTTCTTGCCACCTCGACACCTAGGTTTAGGGATTAGGTTTTTTGTACTCTCAGGTTTCTTCATATTGTAATAAAAGGAGTTTTCTGCCTCCTAATTAAGGGATTTTGGGAAATAAGTGAGTCACTTCTCTTCTCAAAGATAGCTGCCACCATTCTAGCCATTGTATATGTAAAATGTTTTTCACCATTGTTTTGTTTCCTAAATAGAAATTGGTTTTAATTGTATCTTCTGTTCTCTCTGCAATATTATGTGTTTTTAATTTCATTTTCAACCAAATCCAGATCAGCCCATAATTGCACATAGAATCTTCTATTTGCAGTCCTTTTTTAGTTGGGATTTTCGCTAGTCTTCTTCCAAGTGCAAAAGTGTTCCATCAATCTTGCGGTCTCTCCAACCTAAACAGTTTAAAGGGCATTAATAACCTCTCATATGACCCTTGAATTCTTTTGAAGGATTGTCCAATCACTTCCCTTCCAAACCCTTGAATTTCTGATTATTTGGCACTTGGTTGTATCCTTGTGTGGTGCACAATCATTTTACTCCTTTTTAGGTTTTGGAAGTGTTGAGATTTGTACCTTGGGAGGTGTTCCCCATGTGCTTTTGTTCTCCTTAGCACATGTGGGAAGGATTAGACACTTTGTACCTAGTACTTTTGTCTATTTTCACTTTGACTTTGGTTAAAGTGAATTTTTGTCACTTTTGGCAAAAGTGAGTATTAAATCACTTTGTGGTGATTTTGGAGACATAAGTAGACTTAGGAAACTTAACCCAAAAGTGGGTTATGAGTTAGAATTATTTGGTGTGATCTCATCCATTGATTTGGATTGATCTCAACGATTAATTCTTAGGTTTCCTATTCTTGCCTAAAGAGGGGCAAAGGAGTCTAAGGAGGGCACATTGTTCATAGAGGGTTTTGCTTGTTGGAGGAGGAGGACTCTAGCTATGGAGATGAGATCAGTTGCATGAGGTTTTGAGGAGG